>JAVQIZ010130750.1:0-10678 GCA_036023535.2 Galaxias brevipinnis | reverse complement strand
GTATGTGATGGCTACAAGGCTTACATGTAATAGCATGTATGTGATGGCTACAAGGCTTACATGTAATAGTATGTATGTGATGGTTACAAGGCTTACATGTAATAGTATGTATGTGATGGTTACAAGGCTTACATGTAACACGAGATAGACTATCCATGACAATAGGTTGGTCAGTAAAGACAAAATCCCTATCTAGTCGCTGTGTGTGTGTGTGTGTGTGTGTGTGTGTGTGTGTGTGTGTGTGTGTACGTGCGTGTGTATGTGTACGTGTACGTGTGCGTGTGTGTGTGCGTGTACGTGTGCGTGCATGTGCGTGTGTGTGTGTGTGTCTGAAAGTGTAAGGCTGCCATACAATGTGGCCAGGGACACAACAGGGTTGATAATTGGACATTTCTGTCCTACGTTTCACAAACACACACACACACACACACACACACAGTCACCATTCCCACCCTACAGAGGAGCTATAAACATGTAAATGAGATTGACACTCCACTCCTCCTTCTTCCCTCGCTTTTCCACTCCCTTGTTCCTGCCCTCTGCTTCGTCTCCTTCTCTGTCAATACACTCTCCAGGACATCGTTTAGTCAGGTCTGACTGGGGCGCCAACAGAATGCCTATAGATGTGCGGGGAGTGGTTAGCATGCCTTGTACAGCATGCAGGGCAGTGTCCTGATGCATTAGCTGAAGGACAAATTGTTACTTGAGTTTAGTTTGATAAATCTGTGCACCCTACCACACATAACACACACACACACACACACACACACGCACGCCACAATATAACATAGCAGCATAGTAATGTTTATTGTAGAGAAAGGGCAAGGTAACATTGCCTTCCCTGAACAGCTTACTTTGGAATCATGGTCTTAAAAATGACCTAAACTTTAGCACATTAACTATTAGGACTGAACTGCAAGTGATGCTGCATTGTTTTTCCTGTGGCTGTCTAGATAAGCCAGCTGGTGTAGGCCCAATACACGGTGTAGAAAAGCTTTCCTCAGGCCTCCACCACCTCATCCCTCTGTGGTCCTTCAACACTGTACATACATTCCTGGCTACAAATTCACCCCATCCATTCAATATATTCCCAGAGATTTTTCCAGAACAATATTTTATACCCTCAACAGTCATCTTCCTATCATCTTGTCCTCCTCCGCACACACCCCCTTAAGTCAGCCAGTCAGTCAATTGGACGGTAGGTCAGTCAGTCAATCTCCCCGCATAGTCACAAGTCTACACCTGAACATAATAACAGTATGTGATGGAAGCTTGTTGTACACGGAGGCGGTGATTTGCCAGCAGTGTGTGGACGCCACGGAGAAAGCCCCCTATCACAGTATCCATAGAACCCCTCCAATTGTGGCATCTGGGGGACGAACGGGAGAAGGTAATCTGAGCAAGAGAAAATGACACGGCTAAGAAAGAAAGGGGGGATTGTGTGGGGGGGGCAGAGTTTTAAAAAAAGGGAGACAGGAGAAAAAAACCCACTTACCCATGGCTATTTACACAAAGTCAAATAACGGGGACGGAACCCACACCTGACTGTGTCATTATATCACCGTCGCCGCCGGCGAGTTCCCCCCGGAGGGGAAAGGAAAAGACGAGGAGGAGCGAGGGACGGATGGCGGGGGTGGACGGAAAAGACGGGAGAAGATAGCTCAGGCCGACACAAACAAACGGCAAACAAGCCCGCATCTTTTCTCCGTGCTCACCCGGCGGCCGTGGCTATCAATTCTGCCTCCTCTGGTTTCAAAGCGGCTCTCTGGCGGAGCGATTGTTAGCGCATTGTTCCTGTGAGGCCAGGCGGGGCCAGCCGAGAGGGTATCAGAAGAAAAGGGACAATTTGTTCGATGTTTGTTGATATCTAGACCACTAGGCCTTGATTGCCCAACATTAAACCGGCAATAACAGCCTCAATCATCGCACTTACACCTTCAAATGCCAAGCAGGCTGAATTGGATCACGCATTCCCTCTCTCTCTCTCTCTCTCTCGCACGCACACTCTCTCTCTCTCTCTCTCTCTCTCTCCCTCTCTCTCTCTCTCTCTCTCTCCCCGTGGCTCCCCTGCTCTTTTTTCCCCTCCTTCATGACATGCTTATTAGCTGGTATTGATCCAGCCTGGTCAATTGTCAGCTCCTCTCATCCGCAGCATATTGACAGCATAATCAGAGATGGAGGGATGGAGGGTCTGGAGAGAGGGCCAATGGAGGTCTGATTGAGGGGCTGTGGGAGGCAGGGAGGGATGGAGAGGGGGAGAGGGGCGAGGGGCAGGCGATGGAGGCGACAGGCAGATTAAATTTACTGTCGGCGGGTAAATTATTGGCTGCTGCCTTGTCGACCAAAGGCAGTTGACTCACACCTCACCCGAAAACACATACTACAACAGAAACACCAACACACTGCCCACATAATCACACACACACACACACACACACACACACACTTAAAGATAAATGCGTTCCCATAGAATGACATGTTTCACTGATGGATCTATGGGTGCAGTAGAGTAGTCTTGGCTGTGACTTTACCATGGGACAGGGAGGACCAGCCAGGCCCCACCCCCTGGCTACCCTGCCTTGATGCCCAGCCTCAGTGCTCCCCCTCTGGGGACAAGAGCAGCTGGCATGGCCCCGCTCTCGCTGGAGGGCTGATGCCCATCACCCTCCTGCCTCTCTCCCTCTTTGATATTCGACAAATTAACTTTTAATCAGGCACTTAGCCGGGCATCTGTTTTAGCTGGGGCTCTGTCGCCAGGGGTAACGGGTCTTAACAGATCCGATGGGTGATACGTGGCCCAGTTAGGAGGAGAGTCACTTCAGGGATGAAGGGCTGTCAGTGAACAAAAAAAAAAAATAGACACTGCTGAGATAACTTGTCGCTTAGTTGGTCAGATGTCATCATTTTCAGACAGCTACTAGAGCATCCCAAATTAATTTGACCTCAATTTCTGTGTACTTCGCCATTTCATCCCATTTTGAGCCGTCTGAGCCGTCGAGGTGAAGCTTCCGACTGTGACATTGGGTGATGGTATATTTCTGCCACTCTACCGTTTACACCACGCACGCATAATATACATCTTCGGCTTTGCAAACAGCCTTTTTAGAAAAACAAACATGCAATCACAAATACACACGCACACGCGCAGAGACTTCAGATCAACCATTCACGCTTGCCATCAGGTCTTTTCCCCTGTGGGAAAATGAAAGGTTTATTTGTGCAGTAACAGTAGCATAAATGTGAAATAAGCAAGGCTAAGGAAACCTGGAAAATGATACCAATTCAGCGGCTGATTCAAGGTTAGCTCAGCAACTCACTGAGATAAAGAACAGCCACGGAGATTTAATGGGGTGTGTTAGTGTGCGTTTTGTATTTTTGTGTATGCTTTCATAATTTCAATGATGGCACCTTGTTTAGACTATAGCTCAGTGAGAACGAGGGAAAAAGTTAAGCCGTCAAGTTGGAGTGTGTGTGTGTGTGTGTGTGTGTGTGTGTGTGTTTTGTCAATGCCAGCCACTGCCAGGTCACCTTCACAGTTGTTCTATCGATCAGAGATAACAACCTGCCTGTTCTCCAGATGCACACACTCTCTGACATGACCGGTTGAAGTAGTAACCTTTTTTACGTGGGACTTTTCTGACTCTCTGATGTTTTGCAACATACTCTGTCTTTGTGCGTTATAGGTGTTTCATCACCTACACCTCTGTTGGCTCACGGAAAAGAATCCTGTCCGACGTCTAATCTCCATGCACAAACACACATCCACCTCTTTAGTCCCTGTGCCTAGCCCCCTTAGCACACACACACACACACACACACACACACACACACACACACACACACGCCGCTGCCCGATGACAGCGACGTTGACACGCTGAGCATGGGTTGTGTGTTTTCTCTCAGACAAGTTAAATTAGCAGTCTGCCAGCGATTCCCCATGTCTGCCGAGTCGCGGGCTCCAGCGCTGGGGTGGCTCGCCACATCTTCCCCACCCCCCCACCCCCCATGCCTGTCAGCCAGCGAGCCTGACGACTTAATAGGACCTCCTGAGTGGATTTGAGCACTCCGCCTGTGTGTGTTTACACGCGCTTGTCACGCCTAAAATATTCATATGGAGATGTGAAATATTCATATTTTTTGGACTGGAGGGAGGACTGTGTGTGTGTGTGTGTGTGGGGGGGGGGTGAGTCAGTGGAGCACTTGCTTGGAATGCCATGTCCCCCCTAATACCTGCTTCTTCTGTGGCACCTCTTCATCTGCCGATTTTCTCTCTCCTTATGATGTACCTCTCTCTCTCTCTTTCTCTCTCTCTTACTATTCCGATCTCCTTTTATCTACCAATTCATATCACGGTCAAAGACTCTCGGACCGAAAGGAACAGGGCCAAAGTGGGCCAGTTTCTGAGCCGGGTTAGGCCAGAGTGAGGACGTCAGGGTTGGAATCCTACAAAGACAGTAGCACTATGTCTAAGCCTGCTAAGACATGTCTAAGACACTTTAGTGACCGACTGACAGTGTGTGTGTGTGTAGCCGGGAGATGATGTCTTGTCAGTCAGACGTCAAAGCATCTCCCTCTCTCTCTCTCTCTCTCTCTCTCTCTCTCTCTCTCTGTCATCCATTGTTCTGGGTGGGTCTCGCCCCCTGTACCCTGTGAAAGGCTGCGACGTGTCCGCGACTTATCTTGACATTGGAGGCACAATCATGGCAGGAAGATTGAGCCGTGTTTATTTTGTGTCACTGGCCTTGGCCAGGGAATGATTATGAACGGAACACACACACACACACACACACACACACACACACACACAGACAGAGATTCATTCAGAGTGCTGCCTTTCACCCCTCTCTCAATCATGCCCTGTTTAAAATGGATGTATGATATGATGGTTTTCACATTCACATCCCTCCTTCTTGCCCCTCCTCCCTCCCTCTCTTTTTCTCTCCCATGACAGTTATCTCAGGCCTTTTCTTTGCGACTGATATGAAGCCTGCAGTGCAAACCAATTTTTATCTTTTTGTATTCTTATATTCAGGGCTCTTTCTCTCTGTGTGTGTGTGTGTGTGTGTGTGTGTGTGTGTGTGTGTGTGCGCGTGCTCGCGCACGTGTGTTTCTGTGTGTTTATGGGTTTGTGCCATGTTCAGTGTGACTGCGTACTCTTTAACTGGTTTCAATCTCTTATGTCGACACTTTTAGTGTCCCGCAACTTCTGCACGTATGTGTTTTTGTGTGTGTTCACAGTGTGAACTCTGTGATGGCGTCCCAGGCCTAGATCCCCAGCCTCTATATGAGTGCCGTGCCGTGCCGTGCTGAGTTTGTTGATAAGTGACGGTAATGACAGGACCCAACAGACAATGGGCCGCTGTCAGGGTCACTAATTGAGTGGGAGGGACAAGCTCTCCTCATGCCCGCTCCTCAGTGGCTGTCACCTCCGTGCACTCGCTCTCTCTCGCTCTCTCTTTCTCTCTCTCTCTCTCTCTCACACACACACACACACACACACACACACACACACATACAGACACACACTTCGAAATGTTCTCAAACTTACCTCATCAGCACAATAAACTTTACAAACTTTCCCCTCAAATGCATACAAAATAACATAGACATCTAATAGGAATGAATAGAGAGGTTTTGTCGTTTTCTTTGGGTGTGGCGTCCACAGTTCGTAAGGTGAAGGCAGCTCACCTTGAATTTGATAGATTTTTCAGCTTTTTTATTTTGTTACATTTTGGTTTGAAAAAAAGCCCAGTTCTCAATCAGATGTGCCTTGGTGCCTTTGCAAAGAAAGTACAAACACACACCCACACACCCTTTGCCAGGAGCCATTTCGGAAAATCGTTTCTCTTCAATTAAATATTTAACAGAGCCTTCTGTTCCCAATTACAGGTTCATGTTATCTGCAGGCTAGTTTCGCACACACACACACACACACACACACACACACACAAGCGCACGTGCGTATTGTAGAAGGTTTTCAAAGTTTTTTGTCTGATGTTTGAAGAGGTATCTCAGGGTGTAGGGTGAGAAGACAAATGAATAGTAGACCATCACGTTGTGGTTTTACACTCTGTACACACATACCACACAAATCAAGTTCCTGTTGGCAAATGTTTTGTCTCTTTGGCCTCAAATGTCTTTGTCTCTTGCTTTATTGCCAAAGGTTTTCTTGGTTGGTTGTACCTGGTAATTTTGCCCTCTCCTTGCCCTCTCACTCGTTTAGTCTCTCGTGTTTCAAAGAACCACCCGGCAGTTGTGAGCCATTGATCAGCAGTGTTGTTGATGTGGTTACAGCCAAAGATTCTGCCACATAGCAGCAAGACACAGACACAGAGACAGAACTTTGCAGTGCTAGAAGTGCTTTGGCACCCAAGCACACTGTGCAAGCCAGCCTTGTCTCAATGTAATGCCTCCTTTGTCTAACTCTATTAAACACATATATATATATACATATATATATCCTAAATCATGGTTTTGCATTTTTGTGTGTGCTCTGTGTAATATTTCGAAGTGTTTTACACAATGGTAGAAATTTCAAAGTGTTTCTTGCCATCCATCCTTCTTCCATCGGAGTCGCAGTTTCTAATTTCTCCAGTTTGTGTGCATGTGCACTGGTCAGAGTCTACATACAGGTGCGCACGTTCTCCCGCTAAGTTGTTTTTTTGTAACACATTTTGCGTGGAAAAATGTTACGTGAAAATCTCAGGGCCCGTATTGTGCATACACAACAAATATATCTGGCTTTTATAAAGGGACAATGCACTATGTCGCTCTGACTGTGTCTTGTGGCAGCTGATGACTTAATGAAGTAGCATCCAATGCATAATGCGTTGTCAGTGCAGGTTACTAATTAAACTGCTGCACAGCAAATGTAAGCATCTGACTATCTACTTTAGAGCTGCCGTACTAAACATCAGCTAAAGTTGGCTAGCCAAGTGAAATGTTAGTTAGTTGATTTTTATACTAGGTATAATACAAGTTATTTTTGTTCTACCTTAGCTCTCTCTGTTAGTCCTAGCTAATGCTTCTCTCTAGCATAGTAGCTAACTACCTCAGCTTACTGCAGTAATGCTATTTGTCTATGTTTGCTATTGAGAGACATAATTCAAACAAGGTTAATTAGCTACCATACAGCAGGTAACTTGGACCAGTTAAGATAATTAAGATTTTACAAGGAGGTGACATGAGCTAAGGACCACCAGCCTAAAATAGCTAATATAAATGCTGACCCTTCCTCCTCTGAAACTGAACAGTTTTGAAGAGCTCTGCTTTGTTTTAGGTGAAGAAAAACCTGTGAAAACCCCCTAAGAACCACACTTCAAAAATGGACCCTGAAGAGGGGGTTAATGAAGGTGCGTTAATGTTTGCTTTTAGCCTAACCAGTGTAAAAAGGGGCTGAGAGCTAGATATTTCTTAAGGCCTACAGCTGTTTTGTGGGTGACAGCGTTACAACATCTCCAACCCTAGTTCATCAGGCTAATGATATGCCCCAGGCTATGAGTGTGTGTGAGGGTGTGTGTATAACACTTGGGTGTGTTTCTGTGTGCGTGTTTGTGTGGGTGTAGTTTGAAAGACCTCTACAACCCCTAGGCCTGTAGATATGTATTTGGCCACCTGACACAAAGTCTCACACACAATTCGACTCGTGGCCTGGCTTATAGGTCACACCATCTTGGAGGAGCTTTAGTGTTGCATTAATGTCACATCTTCATGGCATGAACACAACATTTGCTCGACATTGACAAAACACACTGCCATTTCATTTTAAACGTACACACAATCTCGGTCGAAAACCTACAATAATAGATATTGCATATCTTACCCTTTTCCATGATTAATTCCCTGACACCATCTCCCATTCCTTTTGACCGCTTGCCAATAGCGTGGACGCTTGAGTGCGTGGGTGTACACGGCACCGCCATACAAGTGAAGTGATGGAGGCCCACGTACACACGAAGAGAAGTAGAGCAGAAAAGAGACATACACACACACACACACACACACACACACATGTGCAGGCCAACGGTGAACTTGTCCCCCTGCCTGTCATTCTATTGTGGGCCAGGACAAAAGAGCCTTCCTCCAACCACCTAGACACATAATAGAGGTCCTTTCTGCTCAGCTCCCATTGTACACCAGCTACCTCCATCTCTGCTCAGTGCTGAGCTCTTGTCTTGTTGTGTGTGTGTGTGCGTGTGTGTGTGTGTGTGTGTGTGCGTGTGTGCGTGTGTGTGTGCGCGTGTGTGTGTGTGCGTGTGCGTGCGCATGCATGCGCATTTTTCCATAGGTTTGCCCCTGTGTTTGATGTAGGCTACATCATGCAAGCTATTTTTTTGTTGTGGCAAGTGGCTACAGTCACTTTTGATGGATAGCTCTATGGGAAATCGTATGTGTTTGTGTTGGCATACCTCAGGAGAGTGCTGACGCCTCCGGGCCCCTTGCCTTTTCTCTGCTGGCCTACTGAAGGTCTCCCCTGCCTGGCCACCTGAAAAGAGACACGACTGTAAACAAGAAATGGGTCTACTTAGCCACACAACATGCTAGCTGGGCTCACACGATCAGCATATCTCTACCGCTGGCCGATTAGGCAGACAAACAGACCTCCATAACGGCTCTGTGGTTCTGAATACAGCCGTCATGGCTGTGGTATGCCTGTGGGCTTTCCGGAAACTGGGGCTCACAAGCAGATGCTGAAGGCCGGAATGGAGGTTGGTGACACTGTTGGGATCTGTCCCGTTGTTGTCTATTCAGTATTTTTCTATTTAGTATATCTACTTCTATTCGATATCTTTCTATCTTTCTTTCTTTCTTTCTTTCTTTCTTTCTTTCTTTCTTTCTTTCTTTCTTTCTTTCTTTCTTTCTCTCTTTCTTTCTATCTCCCCCCTCTCTCTGTGTCTGCTTCTTGCTGTGTCATACAACAACCTTAGCAGACCTCCACGAGGACTAGAGAGAAGAGAAGGTGCTGGAAGTGGCAGAGGATAGTGAAATAATGAAATGAAATCTCTCTCTCTTTACTTTGAATCGTTGAACACCGAGGGCTGTATATGCAAGTGTCTCTGTCCGGATGTGTGTGTGTGCCTGTATGTGACACGGCTTGCCCCTGAGCCAAGTCATAATCACTCAACTCCATTCGAGACGTTAAATCTCTAATGAACACACAAACACACACTCGCATAGACTGTCGCCAGGGCAATGGGGAAGAAGTGTAGAAGCAGCCATAATGTGTCTTGTCACAATCACGCGCCCACTTTGATGTGTTTAAGAGTGTATCACATGTCATCACGTCTCCTCAAGCCCCTGAATGAGACACAGAGAGAGCGGGAGAACGTGTGTGTGTGTGTGTCCTTGTGTGTATGGCTACTCTAGCAAAGTGCAGTATTTTGAGCTGAGTGTGGGGAGTGCAGAGGTTGGATTCTAAATTGAAACTGAGTTTAAACTGTGTTGACCCCAATTCTAAGACTGCTGTAAGATATGTAGAAAATACTCCTAATCTCTCTCTCGCTCTCTCTCTCTCTCTCTCTGTCTCTCTCTCTCTCTCTCTCTCTCTAACACACACACACACACACACACACACACATTTGCATCCCCCTCCCAGAGCACACACACTTAAACCAAACTGCTGTCAACTCCCTCACAGCAAGAGCAACACTCAGTTCTATTTTGCTCCGTCTCCCTCGGATCCCTCACTTTCCTCACCCCACAGCCTTTTTCCCTTCCTTTTCCCTCCTTCCCTTCCTTCTCCCTCCCTCCCTCCCTCCCTCCCTCCATCTTTCCTCAGGTGCTGTGGGTGGTGTTATTTTGAAGAGGCCCGCCACTCTAGCGGGATAATCCTCCGCCGCACTTTAGATTTACAGGCAGTTTTGCGGAGAGGGAGAGGGGGAGGAAGATGGAGAGAGGGGACATGGAGGGCAGCGAGAGGTAAAAAGGTACAGCGACAGAGTTGCAGAGAGCGAGGTTGAGGGAGAGAAGGAGGAGGAGGGGGAGAGGGGTGTGTGTGCGAGGTCTAAATGGCCCCTCTCGTCCCCGCGGGGTCTACTCTCCTCCACTGGTGTCCAGGGGCTGCTGCCTTTATTCCAGGCTTTCAATTTGATTAGAGCTGTTTTAGCTCCACAATTCACGCAAAGGCCTTACAAACCCTCTCTCTCTCTTTCTCTCTCTCTCTCTTTCTCTCTCTCTCTCGCTCTCTCTCTCCCTCTCTCTCTCTCTCTCTCTCTCTCTCTCCCTCTCTCCCTAACCTTTCTCCCCCTCTTTCCCCATTGCCCCAGAGGTGCTGACCGGCCCACGCTGCCCGGCTCACCGACACGCTTCCCCCCACGGCTCCACTTTGTTTCGGCGGCGATAATGGCCCGTGATTTCAAGCCCCCGTCTCGTCGGAGTGCGCCTCCTTGTAAAATAGGTGACATTTCAAAAAAAGGCACTGGGACGGGGGGGGAAAGAGAAAGAGAACAGAGGTCGAGGTTGTGTTTGCTAATTACACTGGAATGCTCTCCCTGTTCTCTCTCTCTCTCTCTCTCTCTCTCTCTCTCTCTCTCTCTCTCTCTCTCTCTCTCCCTCTCCCTCTCTCTCTGTCTCTCTCTCTCTCTCTGTCTCCCTCTCTCTCTCTCTCTCTCTCTCTCTCTCCCTCTCCCTCTCTCTCTGTCTCTCTCTCTCTCTCTCCCTCTCTCTCTCCCTCTCTCTC
>JAVQIZ010130710.1:0-10852 GCA_036023535.2 Galaxias brevipinnis | reverse complement strand
GGGTAACTTTCCCTGTTAAACTGCTAATAATTAAACGGTTCCAGTTGTTGACCCAACCCTAATCCTAACTGCTCTAACTCCCCAGCCTCTTTCTAACCCCCCCCCCCAAAAAAAATCCTAAACCCCAAAGGCAGAAAATAGAACTAAGCAGGCCTCTTTTTTTGATGAGGACTGTTAAATACTCTACATAATCTCTAATTATAGCTCTCGTTTGAAGAGAACTGTACATGGACACACACCAGAGATTCAGAAAAGACATATAAACCCTGAGGAAAGTGGTCTCCGACGACCACTTAGCAACAGTTACCCTAGTAACACCCCCCTCCACCCACCACCCCCCTGCACTTCTTCTCTTTAGTGTGAAACACATCATTAATGATCAGTGAGAAGCAGAAAGGAAACCTTTAACTTAAAGACTCACACCAGCGACGTGGTTAACAAGAGGGAAGAGGGGAAACGCCTAAGAAAGAGTTACACAAACGTCATTCCTGTAGTCACCACAGCTCTAAGCTGCACTGAGCTGAACTGAACTAAGATCAACTGAACTAAACCAAGCTGAACTGTACTAAGCTGAACTGAACTAAACTAAGCTGAACTGAACTAAGATCAACTGAACTAAACTAATCTGAACTGAACTGAGATCAACTGAACTAAACTAAGCTGAACTGAACTAAATTAAACGGAACTGAACAAAGCTGAACTAAGCTCAACTGAACTAAGCTCAACTGAACTAAGCTCATCTGAACTGAGCTAAGCTGAGCTGAACTGAACTGAACTGAACTGACCTGGCTGGTACCATATCAGCAATTGACAGTAGCTGTAGGTCTGTGGAAAACAGGGCCTACGCTAGGCCAGATCAGAGCTGATGTCTATTTAAACTGCAGTGTGAAAACACCATCGAAATATAACTCAGTTTGAATGAGCTGAAGCCAACCAGCTTGTGGCAATACCAGTTCGATAATGTCAGGGAGGATTGAAGGATATTGTTTTGGGTGTTGAAATATTTGCAGTGTTTAGACGTCTCCTTTGGAAGAAATACATCAATAACTAACTGTAGGAGACATACAGTACAGGGAAACTTTACTTTGTAAACATGTGACATCGTAACGTGTGCATGTGTGATAAAGAGAGAGAGAGAGCGAGAGAGCGAGAGAGAGAGAGAGAGAGAGAGAGAGAGAGAAAGAATACCAGCTTTTGTGCTAACCTTACGGTGGAGTAAGAGAATAAGGGTCTGAAGGTCACCAACAGACCAGCCAGCTAAATATAGTCAGCCAGTTCTTGTGAGGGCCAGACTCTCCAAAACGACAAGCCGAGCTCCGACCATGGGCCCTGTAATTGAGAAGAAAATAAGGACAGAAATTATATGTTTATTTCTGACAACAATTTTAATCTTCTTTCCTCTCCCTCTTGAAAATAAGACGCCCACAGTGGCGCTGGAAATCGAGTCTGTCTTTTCAGATTGACTCTACTTGCTGTTTGTTTACATTGATTCCAATTTTTCAAACAAACGTTGGCATTTACAGGGATATTTTCTCCAATATATATTCTATTCTTTTGAAAAAAAAAATACTTGCAAAGTATTGTATCTTGTATTTCAAGAGTTTGGTTTAAGGCCCAATGATGACTTCAGTTTTGTTGACAGGTGGTATTACATTAAATTAAGCTATTGATCTTTCTCCAAAAAAGCCCAACACAAGTGATACTGGCATGTCAAATCCAAAGTTTTTGGAAAGTAATTGTAATGGCATTAGGTAAGATTACTTCAAATGTGCAAATCTCAATTTCTGGAGTTCTCAGTTTTGTCAGCATTATGCTAAGCACACGTTTATCTAAACTGGGCTTAATCATAAATTCAAATGAAGGGGGAAAAATATATAATCATAAGCATACTAAAAATGTGGGTGGTGAACTGATGATTATTTCAGATTAAAAATAACATAATTGTCTGAAAGCTTTCATCAAGAATACTTGATCCTATTCTATTCATATTAATCAGCAATAGGACAACATTAAATTACAAAAATTATGTAACAAAACAATCATGCAATTAAAAGCAAAGCAAGAGCCCAAATGCATCACATCATTATTAGGCATATATCCTGCATGAGGCCTGCACCTTATCGCATCATCAACCAGAAATATAATTCGTTAATTTGAATAATTTACTTGATGTTGGTTTAGTTTAAACATTAGTGTAATAGTTTATGTTAAGCAGTTCCTACAAACAGTTCTTATAGGCCTAAATATAATGCTCACAAGATTTTGGTTGTAATTTATTTCGTTTAGTACTTTAGACTTCGGATTTTCTCGAACTCGTGCCATAGTCAATATGTTACGTGCCATAGTCAACAATTTTATTTAAGGTGATAATGTCTTTTTGATTTTATTTACCAGGGAATTTTTTTCCTCTTTGTTCCCCTCTTTAGTTCAATCAGTATAATCGTTGGGTGGTTTCTACAAAAGCAGTTAAGAATATTAAAAACAGAACGAGGGTTGAAACAAACCATGCAAACAATAAAATCTCAAATGCAAAACCACAAACTACTCCGGCTTAATTTCTTGATTTATTGGTGGTCTGGATGCACTTTTTCTTTTTCATTTAATTAACTATTGGAAAATGTACTACCAGATCCTATATTATCAAGGTCGCTGTGGTGATAATGTCCAATATGAACTGTTTTGACGCTATTGATTGAAACCTTCCAAATCTAAAGCTTTCATATTGTTTAAAAATTGTTCAAACTTGGTTTTCTTAACTAGAACATTATAGGATGTTGTATTTTCCTCACCAATACTCTCCAGCCTTTTCATCCTTCTCTTCCTTCTTTATTGGTTCTTAGCGAATCTTCAAAGAGTGCGCTCCCTATAATTAGGGGGCGTGCTCCATGTCCATCCAAAGACGTCTCTGCGCTCGTGCCGAAGTTCTCCCAAACCGTCCCGGGACTGCCAACAGCTGCTCCTTTCCAACTTGCCTCTCAACTCTATTGGGATTTTGTTTCTCAGGGATGGCCACATCTATTCTGGAGGTAAGGAATATAATTGTAAGTATATATTTATTTATTTATTGAAATCTTTAAGACGATCATTGCATATGGTATTTGTTGAGTTGCATGTTGCAGAGCAACAAAAGCCTATTTTGAAAGAAATCGCATTGTTGTGGGTAAGCATTTGCGGTCTTTGGTGTCGGGAAAGCTATCTTGCTCTTAGTCTATTCAATATTAAGGTGGAATGTGCAAAGAAAATAGGCTACTAGGCTATTAATAATTAATGAAAATGGCACAGCTCTTTTATGCTTTAGTTGGACGGTGTGCAAGATCAAGTGCTGCTCAATAAAGGACGGACTTCTTAGATTGGAGTTCATTATAAATCAGTCATACAAATTTATTTGAGAATTGAAACATGTTTACTAGGTTCAGCTTACCGATTAAAAAAAAAATAAAGTATGCATATATGCTTTTCTAGGCCTACTTTCTAAAAGCATGTATAACACAGTATAAATAGTTCGACCTGGTCAGAAAACGTGGAATAACAGAATTGCTGACATATGCTGAAACATTTCTTTGCTGTTATTGAGCACAATTAACGTGGAAACGCGGGAGCAAAAGCAATAGGATATTCCGCGCCGACCGCAGGCGCTTGTTAGACGAGGAGGGGATGGAGCGGTTCATCCGCTTCAGCCTCCGAGCACCTCCGGCCGACGCTGATTATACAGCTTAAGCCTCGGTTAGCTATTCGTAGTACACACACGTTTAATAGGCTAGACATGGTGTCTCTGTTTTAGTCATTTTACCTAGCAGGCCGCTGACCATAAATATTAATAATATAGCGTCAACGTCTCTTTAGGCTTTTTTTGTTTTTGGTTTGTTTTTATACCTAAAGCCGCACTGCAGACTTGGGAAGAGGATGCCATGGCCATGGGCCAGTATAAATCTAAACTAAATGAAGAATCAAAATGTAAATAGTCCTATATTCTTCAAAATATTGATTTGACTTGATCACATTGGTGCGGTATAGGCCAACTCTATTCCAAAGGTATTCGTGACAGTTGCTAGACAGTTAAAAACGTGTCATTGTGGCAAAGCATATTTGTTGTTCTGTTCGCTGAAATGTCTCATATTGGCTGAAAAGTAACTGCAAAAACTTTGTATGGATGTGGCACCTAGAAAAAATTTATAATACCTACTTGATCTCGGCATGTTAATCACACACTAAAGCAATGTATTTATTGAAGAAGGAAAGGGAGAAGAGAAGTAGTCAGACATGTTTTATTAGTGTTGACACTGACAGAGGTTGTAAAGTTAGCATAATATAACCTGGAGGCAGAGCAGACCATACAGACAGTAGAACCTTAGGTCAAACGGTCTGACCATAACATAGCACAATTGGGATCAATCAAAACCTGTAAGCAAAAAATTTATTAACTTGGTTGACTTTAAAATCGCCTAATATCTAAGAAAAACTATTTATACATTTACAGGCAAACCTTGTAAATGGTTTTGTAGTAGCACTGACAGTAGAACCATACAGCTAAAGAAACATGTTTACACTGTAATACTGCTTAAGTTCTAGTAAGCAGCCACTGTAGCTTAGCAACTGGACACCTCAGTTGAAATCACCTGGTACCTGTTAAATGTAGTCCACTTTGTTTAAAAAAATTATGTAAAAACTTTATCCTTCGCATTATTCAAGTACAGATTTTCTTTCTCTGTTTATCTGTTTCTCATATTTTTTATTGTCAATGTGTGTGTATTCTATTCTGAGGTAGGCCTATTTGACTTTGTCTCTTTCAGGAAGAAACACGATATGGCTCCTGCCCGCTGGCTATGCTAACTGCAACCTGTAACAAGTTTGGCAACGTCACCCCCGGTAACGGCAGCAACAGCCCACCAGCGCGCGACTCGGCGGCCACACCCAGCAAGAACGGCGGCGGCGGTGGAGTTTCCGCTGCAATCAAGAAGCCCTACGCCATGACCTCTGACCTCCACTCGTCGAAGACAGCTGGCGGTCGCCCCGGCGACGGGAGCCTAACCACCGTGGACCCCTACGCCGGCTCTTTCGGCACGGGGGGAGGAGGAGGTGGAGGAGGAGGTGGTGGAGGACTCCTCACCCCGACAGACAGTCCCCCTCCCTCCTCCGTGGGAGGCTATGCTCCAGACTACAACCCGTTCTCCCTCTCCTACCAGACGTCCGTGTCCCAGGACCCCTCCTCTCTGCTGGGCTCGAAGGGCCACAGCACGGCCGACTGCCTGACCAGCGTGTACACCTCCCTGGACATGACACACCCGTACGGCTCCTGGTACAAAGCCACGGGCATCCACCACCCGGGCATCACGGCCGCGCCCGTCAACTCCACCTCCTCCTGGTGGGACGTGCACCCCAACTCCAACTGGTTGAGTTCAGCGGTGGGGCAGCCCCAGGCGGACGGGCTCCAGGGCTCCCTGCAGCCCGTGACCCCACAGCAGGTCTCCTCCCTCAGCCCCCAGCTGTCCGGCTACGGCTCCTCCGACTTCACCTCCTTAAACCCAGCGCCTTACCCCTCCGTGGGGCTGGGGTCCTCCTCCCACCTCCTCCAGCCCACCCAGCACATGCTGCCCCAGGACATGTACAAACCCAAGCCCGTCATGGAGAGCCCCCTGGGGCTCAAACCGGCCGTGGGACGAGGTTCGGGCGGCGGTGGAGGGTACGGGGCCACTCCCACCCGCTCCTCGTGCGACTGCCCCAACTGCCAGGAGCTGGAGCGTCTGGGAGCGTCAGCGTCCTCCCTGAGAAAGAAGCCCGTCCACAGCTGCCACATCCCCGGGTGCGGGAAGGTCTACGGCAAGGCCTCCCACCTCAAGGCGCACCTCCGCTGGCACACCGGGGAAAGGCCTTTTGTCTGCAACTGGCTGTTCTGCGGGAAGCGCTTCACGCGCTCCGACGAGCTGGAGAGGCACGTGCGCACGCACACGCGCGAGAAGAAGTTCACTTGCCAGCTGTGCAACAAGCGGTTCACGCGCAGCGACCACCTCTCCAAGCACCAGAAGACCCACGCGGAGTCTGCCGTGCTGCAGGGGGGGAAAGGGGGAGTCGCGGGGGAGGGAGGGGAGGGAGAGCTGAGGGGGGAGGACGTCTCTCCGGACCCCAACAACAACCAGCCAGGGCCCCCCGGGGCTCCTGGTGCGGAGGCCGTCCTGGCCAACGGAGAGGAGAAGACGGGGCACTCTAACCCAGGCATGGTGGAGAACAGCAGCGGCCTGCTGGAGATCTGAAGAGACGCCTGGGATTTGACACAGCAAAGAAGCCAAATGTAAAAAAAAAAAAAGATTGGGTCAAGTTTTTTTTATTATTTTGTTTTTTTTAGAAACGTTCAAGGATGCGATGAACAATGTTTTTGATGAAACCTTGTCCTTTTTATTTGGGAAAGTCACTGAAGTATTCTATGGACGGACCACACACATGCACACAAAAACATATTCCTTAAAACTATTTCTGCTTTTTCACTTTCCCTCTCTATCACCCCCCCCTTTAATCTCTCTCTCTCTCACTCTCTCTCTCTCTCTCTCACTGTCTCTCTCTCTCATTTCTTTTTATTTCTCAAACACACATACACTTATTTCTTCGGCATACTAAATTAGACTAACCACTGGTGAAATTGAATCTGCAAAAGCCGTGGAAGAGAGCTAAGAGGCCGCAGAGGAAAAGTAGCTGCAGAATGAGAGTATTATGGTATGCCAGAGGGCCTTCATTGAGCGTTACTTGGTTGAAGAAAAAACATATAGCTTTATCTGCAGTTCCTTTAAAACCCGTTTCACTTTTCTGGTGACGATAAGAGACCCAGGACAGCTCTGTGTCTAAGAACTGGGAGATTTGTTTCTTCTGACATTTGTGTCAGCTTTACTTTTGAGATGACTTTCCACAATGTCTTATTTAATTTCATATCTACTTAAAATAATAATTTATGTCCGTAAATTATGAGCATGTATGATTATCTTGCCTTAATCAAATGAAAACTCATACAGTATAAGTAGCCAGAAAGTCAAAGATGGCCATAAACGATTAAATAAGTTAAGACTTTGTGTTTGATTTATTTATTGATTAACAAGTGATTATGGTGCTTTAATGTTTGAAGATTTATTTATACTTTCTGCCATTAAATGTACGTTTTTATTGGTACTGTCTCCTCATTTTTAACAAAAGTGACCTTACACACGTTTTGAGAAGTGGATTTTAAACTTTATTTTTGTCTGTTTATTTTAAAAGCCTGTAACTAGCAAATATGAAGGAATGCTGAAATAAATGATAACTATCTTTAGTTAAAATTGAGAGGGTTACTTATTTGGTGCAGCTAATTTTGGATTTTGTCTGGTTTTGCATTGTGATTTTTTTATATACAGTATATGTCCCTATGTCAAGCCACTAAATCTGTGGTAAAATTGTGTGACCAAAGATATGTGCCATTTGACCTTTTGCAGAAGATCAAACAAGTATTTGTAGCAATTGTAAATTGTGGTGAAGCATGAATTTGGTCAAACATTATTTGTAAATAATGTCATGGTGTGGAATCATGTTTGTTTTCGGTGCTTTTCGGTGCTCAGTAAAATAATCCAATGAGAGTTTGTTAATTGTGTTATTTCATCTTCATAATGCTCTCACAGGAACTGCGAACAAAGCTGTACAAAAAGGATAAAAAAAATAAAACGTTATATCAATCAAATTTTCCTCACCTGACCTGATAAAATCTCTCTCTCTCTCTCTCTCTCTCTCTCTCTCTCTCTCTTTTCATAAGTTATGGTATTTTATGTGGCTCACCAAATGACTTTGTCATTATCTCTAAGGCGGCACAAACAAAGTCTCTGTCCACTGAGGTGAGCCTGTGGGCTCCAGACAACGATCTCCTTTCAGAGCACACACTGTTAGTCTGAGACAATCCCTCCTCTCTCCTCCCTCAGAGTGGGTAATTACCCCTGGCCAAGCACAGGCTAAGTGAGCGGGGCCGAAAAGGCAGGGCGGCGATGATTGCATTGTTTCTTGAGGGAGGTGGCCCAAACAATAGGGCCCCAAATAAGGGGAGAGATACAGGAGGAGGGGGATAATGCTGTGCGGCCTGCAGGCAGGTTTTACATCCTGGAGTGGAGGTAATCTATAAGATGAGCTCGTGGCCCCTTTCAGCGACGAGCAAAGTACCTGACAAAGAAAAGCCCTGCGCTGTCAAGAAAGAGTCGGTGAAAGATTGAGTGATGATGAAATAGTTAACACAGCATTGGTTTTTGTTTGAGGCGACTGTTTGATGAAAACTATTTGGCCATAATATTAGATATCGCAGAACGCTGTATTTAGATTACAGTTGTAGTAAACATTTCAACAGTAAACCTTTCAACAGTAGCAAACATTTCAAGTAAACATTTCAAGGAAAGTAAACCGTGTTTACTGGTGAGAATTGAGAGACATTACAGTCCGAGGACAGTCAGAAAGAAAATTAAACGTGTCCACGTCAACATTTAGCATTACTGTTCTTCTCACCCGGGCGAAACAAGTACAGAAAAAAAACTAGAAAATAGAAGATGACGGAAGATGACCGTTTTAATCCACCAGTTCTATAACCCTTTTATTGATTCTCCTGTTCTAGAAGTGGCGTTTCCACAGCCTTACGGCATGGTTCCACTTTGAGTCTTCTAATGAGCTGGTAGTTGAGGTCAGTCTCTATAAAACATGCTGTGGCCAGGCCAACTCTGTCATCACAGGCTGACATGTTTAGTGGGGGTCTGAAGGGGTCCAGTCTGCAGCATAAAAGCCAATTGGGGGGAGGGAGATGGGGTTTGGGTGTGGCAGGGGAGTGGGTGATGAAGGCGGAGGGGTGAGTGGTGTGAGTGTCATTTTTAACTTGTCCTGCTAGCGGCCGGGGTTGCAACTCCCTGTTTTACAGCTTCCGTGGCTGAGGTGGGGGGGGGGGGTTAATGGATGGACATAGAACCTGAGCTTAATTTAAACCGTTTTTCCTTCAGACGACCTGGAACATGAGGAATTCACGAGGTGGCTTCAGAGGAGGAAACACACAAAAAAAGGAAATCATGTTATGAGAATAGCCCTTGGTCAAACTGTTCCATGTGTTATATACTGACACACACACACACGTGCGGACACACACACGCGGACACACACACACTCGGAGAATAACGTAATTTTGTAAAATCTGTACTTAGTAGTATAATTCCTTTATATGGTGCCTCCCCTCATTACAAAATAAGGGAATGCCACACAGCAACCTGCCGAGCCCTATAATAAAGAGCACTTAACATCCCACAATGCTTAGACCCACTGCAAACATCCAATCCGGCACTGTTTAGTTTGCCCGTCCTAGTGAAACTGTTTAGGTTGGCCTGTTTCAGTCTGCTTTAGTTTGGAGCTGGGACCTCCGAGGTGAAGCTTGAGTATTATAGTGTTTTCGGTCCCGTCCATCCAGCCCTTTGGATTGTAAACTCTTCCTCCCAGGGGGGGTCGAAAGAATCAGTCACTGACGTCTCTCCCTGTGGCACACTCCGCCCCGGAACAGTACAACCAGTTATAAAAACCCATTAGACTGTGTATAAAAACAGGGACCTCCTGCTTTTAGCTGGTCCTGGGGGGAATAGCCGTCCACAAACACACCAGGAGGGCCACACACTGACAGATGTGCCGCTGCCTCAGGTTTGAACCTGTGCCCTCTGGGTAAAAAGGAGGCAAAGGCACTTCAGGAGACAAAGGTACAGGTGTCGACAGGTGTGCCGGGGCGGGGACAGAGAGAGAGAGAGAGAGTGAGAGAGAGAGAGAGAGAGAAAGAGCAGAGGGGTGAGGGGGGTATTGATGTAATTATATTGTAGTAGACCCTGCATAGAATGTTGCATGCACGGATGCACAAACACATACACTCATACACACACACATACACACACACACACACACACACACATACACACACACAATCATGAGGCACCAACAACACATGCTCACATAGGCATGCACAGCCTTGTAACACTCAAGCACCCACCCACCCACACACACACACACTGGCCCTGTTGTGAGATGAGAGCACATTTTCCTGGCTCTATTTCTCCTCTGTGGTCTCCCAACAGCCAGAGGCTAAACAGGAGGGAGAGATAAGGTCTACAGCAGGAGAGGAAGGGGTTAATGACCTGGGACAACCACAACATGACCGACAGGTCAGCAGAGGTCGCCATGACGACGAGAGGAAGAACTGAACACTCAGATAAGAAGGACAAAAGGTGAAGGGTCAAATTGTACTTTTACTTACAAGACTATCACCCGTTTATTTGCCAGTTAAAACATTTTTAAAAAGTGATTTATAGTATAATTACGTGGACAGGATTGTTTCTAATGTTCAACTCTAGATATTGATAATACTAATATTAATGATCGATTCATTTTGATGTAGCGTTTCTCTAGACACCCAAAGTGCTAGACACCCAAAGCGCTTTACACTGTATGGGGGGAATCAGTGTGTTTGCCAATGTGTAGCACCACCTGGGTGATGTCATAGCATCCATTTTGCACCAGACCTGCTCACCAAACATCAGTTTATAACCCAGAGAGAGTCATAGCCTACTGAGAGCCACAATGGTGAAAAACTACCTTCATGCCACTGACTATACTCACAAGGTATTTGATCATAATTGGCAGGTTAAATGTTTTCTTATTATTTCATTATTTATATTTTTGTGGCTTGAGTTCTATGTCGGCCGCCCGCCCGCCCCGCGGGGCCCCGCGGGGGGGGGGGGGGGGGGGGGGGGGGGGGGGGGGGGGGGGGGGGGGGGGGGGGGGGGGGGGGGGGGGGGGGGGGGGGGGGGGGGGGGGGGGGGGGGGGGGGGGGGGGGGGGGG
>JAVQIZ010130706.1:0-13848 GCA_036023535.2 Galaxias brevipinnis | reverse complement strand
AGCTGTTGGAGGGGGGGGGGGGGGGGGGGGGTAAAAACAGGTCGAGACCCGGGTGTGGGTGCCCTTATCAAAGTCTTGTCACCTCTCCACTGAGAGGGCCTCCCTGTGCCGCACTCTTCCTTCTCTTCCTCCTCCTTTCTTCTTCCAAGTGGTCTATGAGTAATGAGCCTCAGGCATGACTGGCTAATTGAAGTTGACATCACACCATAACCTGCACCACATGACGCTCTCGGCCACTGAGCACGAGATTACAAAGGCGCATGTTTTCCGGCAGTGCCCACACGCTAGCACCATGTTCTCAAACACACTAACATCGTATGCACATAAGTAAACACGCACACACACACACACACACACACACACACAAACACACACACTCTGTGTCCTGACCCGATACTGTACAGAGGACTGCTCATCCATCTGAGGACTTTGTAAGTGAGCCTTGCCCATCTTGTTGTTATCCTCCATTATCTGTCGGTGTTCTGAGACAAGACAGAGTGCCAGGGTTTCAGAGGAACAGTGAAGTGTTCAGAGCACAGCGGCGTTGTCCCTGGGACCGCTTCTCCACTGTGTGGCTTTGCTACTTTTCTTCACATGCGTGCTGTCTTGGCTCTCCGGCTTTCAGTGCATGTCGCAACAGGGGGAGGTGTGTTTTGGTGCTCTGCCGCTGGTCAGAGCTGGCGTTAGAATATATCCAGGGGGTAAGAGAAGAGGGGTTTTAAGAGAGATGGGATTGTGGGCGATCACAGTGTGTGGACTCTTTTTATTTTTACAACGCAGAGAAAAAAAGTTTTCTTCCTGCGTGCACTTTTCCCCGCTTTACATTTCTAACATGCAGCATGTCAGGCTCAGTTTTTGAAGCTCAGTCTCACACCGGGTGAGGGAATAGCTAGGTTGTGGGGAAGATACGATGCCGGGGGCTGTAAAGAGGTTTCCTGGGGGTCCCAATAGGGTTTCCCTGGCTGTCAAGCCAGCAAGCGTGGCTGTCGTGGCCGGATATAGAACGAATTGAACGTATATTTCTAAGGCCAGATTCCGACCTTTAGTAGCACTAACACCAACTATAACACTCTCTCAGCCCGCACGTCATATCAAGTTGCGTTTCTCCCTCACTAATGAGTTGCTTCTTCACTCCACAGGTGATAATAGCTCTGAAGCCGTTACTCTTCCCACCCCGCGCACGACTGAGTCGCGCCGAATTTGGCGTTGCGTCTCGCAAAGCGCACGAGCCCACTTAAGAAGGCGTGTTCCTCATCAACACACCTTTGCACCTCTAATGGAGCTGAGCCTTAACTGACGCGCCGTCGGCCTCCAACCTGTTACATTTTTGCGCAGCTCTTTTGTGTTTACACCCCTCGCGTGTCGCTTGTGTTTGCATCCATCTGACCTGCGGAAGGCGCGTGCCTTCGCAAACATGCCATTGTTCCAAGCCACTTCCAAGCCCCCACCCTTGAAAAAAAAAATGCATTTCATTTCTAAATCATAGCTCGATGCAAATAGCCTGATGTGATGCGGCGGTGTAAACATTTGACTTCTCGGCTTTTACTCATGAGCAAACAAGTCGTTTTGAAAAGGCGCCGTGGTTAGAGTAATGGGGGTGCCTTTAATGGTCATGGTTTTTATTTTGCCAAGTTCATGCTGTGAATTTTGATAAGGTTTGCTGGCTGTTTAGAGCTAGTGTTTAGACTAGCGAACGCTCCTCAAACAGAGAGAACTCTATATAAGCCAAATACACACAAAGCAACAGCCTTAGACAATATATTCTCTGTGATTCAAGGAATGTTCAATAGTTAATGTGCTTCACCTCAATTTAAGGCTGTAAATCCAGGATTACATGGAAACCCTTAGCTGTTTCAACACTTCAGGTGTTATTCTGCTTGCATTTCTACAATTGAAGGGGGGTTGGGGTAGCACTTGGATGGGTTTGATAGTCATAGCGTGGCTCTATGTACAGTTCAACTTAAATGGTCTGCGTTAAATAGCCAGTGGCAGTCCATCGAGCATAAAAGGGGGAACTTATTAACTGTGACAGGGGCCATCTCTGTGCTATTGATTTTTATTATCTCATCATCAAAAAACCCAACGGAGGGTCAAAGTGCTGAGGATGACACCATGTGGCAGAAACAGCCTCTTGAGGGAAATAGAGAGCTTCAAGCCAGGCGGACAGAGACAGCAATAGAGAATAATGTCCTTAATCCTTACAGAAAGGCAGGTGCCTGTGCTCTGCTACGTTTGGTGCCTCTGTTGGGTGTGTTTGCTGGGGGTTTGGGGGGTGTTCAGGGACAGGTGCAATTTTGGGGGTTGGTTTGGGTGCACACTAGAGAGTGGTAGAAGCAGATTTTAAGCCGGTGTAAAAAGCAGCTTAGCACAGCGAGCGATAAAGACAGATAGAGAGAGGGTGCGCCGTGCAGATAGACCTAGTATTTTTACCTAGAGAGAAATACAGACAGAGAGCTTTGAAGAGGGATAGGGGAGCGCGGTGTGTTTTTGTGTGCCTGTTCTTTGTGATTCTGTTCCTCCTGTGTGTGTGTGAGGCTTTTGTGTGCCTCACTGAGGGATTGGCAGGCAATGTGCTGATGGTCATCTCTATAGCATCTCTCCCTACTGCAACAAAAACCTCGGGCCATTGCAACCGCTAAGCACACTTATAAGTGTGGCACTGTGGGGAAAGAAAAATGGAAATTTGGAGCGAAATGATATTCAAGGTTTTTTTAAATTGCACTAAATGTTTTAACTACATGTAATGGTTTTAAATAAATGAGGGGTGGGGGGTAATTAGCGCAGCAGCGTCCTGGTCTGTGGCGTCTTAAGAGGCTGATCTGTGTGTCATAAAAGCAATTTATTTTCTTGCTCATCACCCTTAAAACCATTCTGAGGAATGCAATGAGATTAACGTTCGGAAAAATGTACGTCGAATTGAATACGGACTGCCTTTTCTCCTTAAGTTCTCCCTGCTGCATCTATTTCTCTTCGGCTGTCACATCCCTCTACCTCCGGTCGCTCACTTGTGTTCTCTTCTCTCTCTCTCTCTCTCTCTCTCTCTCTCTCTCTCTCTCTCTTTCTGAAGCCTCCTATCTGTGTATCTCATTTTCTTAACCCCTGCTCCAACCGTACACCTTTCCTCTTTAAGCTCCAGCTGATGCCTCACTTTACAGCTTTGTTTGCTCTTCACACTGTGGACGTGACAAGGAATTTTTTTCATTCATTTTGTCCTGGGTCATGATGAGTTTTTGGGCTTGGAAAGCCCCTTGAGATGTGAAAGAGGAGTGTGGGACTAGGGAGTTTGGAGACTTCGAGTGACTATCGCAGCCTGCTGGCGGTGATATATAGTCGGAAAAGCTTGCTAGCAAGCTTTATTGGGTCCTTTGATTTGAGCTATTGCTGCTCATCAAATATGAAAGCTGTCTCTCCCCACTGCAGTAGAATTGGATTTGTGATTGGAAAAATGAAGTTAATTTATAGCCCTCTTTTATACTTGGCCGGGAAGTGACACAGGAACTTAGCCTCCTGGTGTATTGATCGAGGCGCAGGAATCTTATGGGAAAGTAAAAAAGAAGATATGGGCAAGAAATGAAACACTGGTGCACTGGAGACTTCCCCACGTTATCTGTTTGTAATTACAGGGTCTGAGTGTGCTGCTCTCAGGCTCTCGTCAGTATCACTTCCGCCTGCCAGCGATTTCAATTCAACCTTCCATTCCATCTCATTATAATCTATGCACTAAAACACCACAATGAAACAGATGAAACGAAGTGCCTGTCTTGAATTCTGAAAGGACATGGAAGCATTCAAATGGAAGACACGTCCAGTGGCAAATAAAGCAAAATCCTTGTCTAGTTTGTCTAATTGTACCAGGGCTTTATTTTTCTTATGCGACCATTATCGCCTCTTGTATTTGTGTCGGTGATATTATGTTCCTGTTTGCCTGAAAATCTTACCATTGTAACATTAGCAAAGTGATGTTTCAGTGTTGAAAATGTAATCTGCAAGTTCTTTATTTTTTATAGAGCAAATTGCACCTCTTGTTATACTCGTTATACTCATACCAGGCATGCAACAAGAGAATGGTAACTATGGGGATGAAAAAGTATTCAAACAGCATTTAAAAGGCTGATTAGCCATATTGTTTTTACAAAATACACGTCCACATAAAATGTTCCCAAGAGCCACCAGAGTAGTACGGCTGCAGCTCAAAAGAGTGGTATTGAGTTGTTGACTGTGAGTGGTGAATCACTTGACCTCTTCCTTTGATCCCATTTGAGAAGACACTTCTCCAAGTCAAGTTAGAATTTTCAATTCGCAACAGCTCTAAGCTATTATTGTGTCTTTTTAACCTCACCATGCCTCATATTTTTCTTACATGTTATCTCCAGTAGGCTATATTCCATTTTTCTACCAAGAGATCTAGTATAGTATCTATCAGTGTTACCATTTGGTCTGCTGCCGAAGATGAGTTCTCATGCAAATTTTTTTCGATAGCAAACTTTTAAATAGCTTGTTCTTTTTCATTTTTTGGCAGAAGTGACATTGCTTGGAACAATTTTGGCATAATACCCCAAACTCTGTCCATACATTTACAATTATTGTATTGACCCTTGACTGTTTTATGAAAAAAAAAACCCAAAGGGAGCAGCTTGATAACCTGTCATTTGTTGTCAGACAGTATGCTATGCCAAAATAAAAAAAAACATATCCAAGCTTCTATTTGCCAGTGCCAGAAATATGTTTTAACTGGCCATGTTATCATCTAATTCAGTGTAAGTGCCTTTACCTACTGAAAACATGGCATTGGGCTCTCTAATGTGTTTTTTCCTCTAGCCCAAATTACAGCAACAGAAGCCCTGGCTAATCAGCCATGGAATGGTTTGCATGCAGTCTACCGAAAAAATAAAAATTAAAAAACAGGACCAAAAAAACGCGGGAGAAAACAGAGCAGCCCGAAGCTGTGAAAATGTAAGTTAAGTGCTGACCTTGGTGGCCTAATGGCTCTAAATAGCGCCTGAATGCGAGCACTGTCTAGAGAAGGGCAGTGCCAGCCCCAGGGTTATGGCTAAACCAACGCTCTGCAGTTGTGAAAAAAAAGGGGACAGGGCAAGGGGAGCTGTGCCATCACATGTATCGAGGGGGGTGGAGCTGACTGCTGATGTGGGGCAAGGATGTGGCCTGCCACGGCTGTCCTTCTCCTTGGGAGGCACTGCGTTCCCACTCCTCCCCTAGAGGACGTGCTGCAACCAAATCCACCCAAACGTCAGACAAAAGGCGGGGGGGGGGGGAGTGGGGATGGAATTTCAAGGGAGCCGCGTCAGCCCGTTGAAGTCAAGTCACTCACTCTTACGCCTATTGTCGTCGTCGGAAATCTGGAGGGGACAGAACCAGGGTGTGTGTGTGTGTGTGTGTGTGTGTGTGTGTGTGTGTGAGTCTGTCTGTGTGCGTGTGTGTGTGTCTGTGTGTCTGTGTGTCTGTGTGCCAGAGCTGGACTCTGCTTTCATCTCAGCACGGCCTTGACTCATCCTCCCGCTCCTCTCTGAGTCGTCAGCTAACAACACATGACATCATCAGCCGTGACTGTGCACACAGGATTAGATAAGTGAACGACAGGGGGGAGGTCGAAAGGAGGAAAGCCGGTCTCGGTGGAAGTCAGAGACTCCTGCGTTCACTCCCACCGCCCCGGCTGTGCTGCCTGCCCGTGGTAATGAGCCAGAGGATAGCAAGATGGAGCGCCGGGGTACTCGGCGAGGAGCCGACCGTGCGGAGGGATGACTTCTTTAAGCGCTCTTTAATTGAAGGCCCTCTCCCGTGGCTCCCCCAGACGGAGCGCTGCGGGGAGAAGGTTTACCACCCTGGGCTGGAGAGGCGACGGCCCGCTCCGTTGGCTCGGATGATGACGTCGGCTTGAAATATGGGGCCACAAAGACACACACGTCCAGATGTGAAGTCTTCATTAACGGCGAGGCCCGGCCTCCTGAGATGAGTCGCAGTGCAATGAGGCGGCAGTGTGGCGTGATTTACAGGGATTCCGCTCCGTAATAATCCGTCTAATTTTCTCCCACATTAAGCATTAAAAGCAGGCCGCCACCTGCCCTCTAGGTCCTTTTTATCTGTCAATAAAGAGCGCGAGTGTGACATGTAAATAAGGTGAGCGCAGAACACTGGTGTTGGAGAGCGAGGGTCGAGCGGACGAGTGGTGGTCAGGTGCTGTGTTCTAGGGCCATTGCAGCAGCCAGGCTCTTGCCAGGCCTATTAGACCTTACAGCGCCAAGCACTTCAAACAAAACAACGCGGTTGCTCGGGCGATCCTATTAATTTGAACTGAGAGCCATCAGCTGCTGGGCTTTCTGCTAATGAACACGTTTTAGTGTGACGATGTCAACGCTGCCCGGGCCAAGTGATTTGTCCTGTTGGGTTGTGGAAGTGTGTGTGTGCGATGCCAGAGTCACTTTCGTGTTGCCTTTTTCCTAGTTCCACGCTCCGTTCGGCTTGATAGTATTTGGGACATTGATGAAAAGGGATGGAGAGAAAAGGAACGTCGCCTTCCCCATTTCAATGCATTGTCTGTGTCATTGGGCTTTCAAAGTGTTTTATCAGCAGAGCGCAAAATGGATGTGTGAAATTTGCTGTGCCGGCGTTATGGAATTGGTGGCAGAGGAAACATATTCTTCTCCAGATGTCTGGCTCAGGGGCGTGGAATTTCCTCCATTTTGACTTGGCATCCTATGTATTTCTTATTTAAATGAGAAGAGGTTATTGATGTCGATCTTCTGGGGCCCTCGACCTAGTAGTGGAAGTTTTCTATTGGCTCCTTTCTGTTGATCTGAGAAGGGCTTTGAAGTGTGACTCTGCTAATGTTTCAAAATGCTGTAATACAGGCAAACAGTAGCAACCTATCATATGTATTATACAAACATTGTACTTGCATTCGTTAATATTTTAGGGATTTGTATTGGAGTCTTTTCCCATGTGCACAGGCCATGTTCCTCATACTTCCAATGACATTATCAGTGTGCATTCAATGGAAAACAGCTATGGTAAACTTAGTCTGCGATGGATGGGTTAGGGTTAGAACTCTCAACCCAAGTCTATTCTAATATATTGGCTTTTGAAGTGCTCATCTTGGAGAATGGCATAATGGATATTATAACATCCTATCCTGTGTATATTAAAATGCACTTGATCTATACACACTTTTACACACAACACTCCCAATATTTTAGTTAGATGTTTGTACAACCATCAATCTATTCAGTGTTAGATTAAATGATGCGTGCCATCTGAAAATATATTTCTACGTTGCATAGAGCAGTGTCTACTCAGTTGTCAAGTTTCTCTAGCATGGTAACAAATTAATCTAGTTCGAGAGCTCAGTTGCATTAGCTATGATTCTTGGTGGTATAAAAAGCATTAGTGTAAATAGGGGGAGAGATTGTTTCATGTAGCTGCAGATGGTGCATCTCTTTCTACAAGGTGATAGCGAAAGAGTGCTGCGCTTTCTATCTTGTGTCCCTTTTGTGTGTGTGAAAGAGAGAGAGAGGAAAAAAAAGTTAAACATTCATGAGAAACTACCTTATTCACGAGAAGTTTAGGCTTGATTTTGGAATAGTGTGTAAAGATCACTCCGTTTATTAGCAAGGACATACACTTTTCAAGAACTGACAAAAGTGTATTTTGATCACTCCATTCAACTTGAGCACGCTGCTTTTCAGGCAGGTTATTTAAAGGCGTTCTTGGAACGGGAAGACGTTTTTTTTCCCCCGTCTCATAACTCAGACACAGACTTCGTGCTGCGCTAAAGCAGCCGCGGCTAACATTGAACGGTGACGTTTCAAGGACCTGAACGTGGAGCAGAGACGGCGGGAACATGGGATGGGGGTGGAAAGGGGGCAGATAACGGGTTGATTTGTGGGAAGAAGAGTGCCCATGAAATCGCTCAACATCAGGGCTTTAGTGGCACCCGGCACAATGCTATATAGCTGACTGCAAGGACAAGGTCAGCCAGCGTCCTCTTGTCCTCGGCCAGCCTCCCCTCCCCGCCCTAACAGGGGGCCCCGGTGCCGATAAGGAGCGGCTCTATTCAAATACAAGGTGACAGCTGTGATTGGATGAAAGAGTCATGAAAGGGAAATGGAAGAAAGGGCCTTTAAATGTGATTCAATAATAAACTGCTGTGTGTAAGGTGTCTGGGTTTGGTGCCTACTGCTGTGTGTGTGCGTGCGTGCGCGTGTGCGTGAGTGCGCGTGGAGTGTGTGAGTGTTTGTGCGACTTGCAAATTAAGATGCAGTTTCTCAGAGCTGCAGCACTCCTTTGATGGGATACTATTGTGTGTGACAGATGTGGGCTTGGCATTTCATTTTTCACGATGTTTGCTCACGGAACGAGGATGACAAATGTTACCCAGGGCATCCATGACAACTGTGATTTATAAAAGTCGAGCCTTAATAGAATGCGTTGATAACGTTGAACTATATTGACTATAGCAGAGGAAAATGCACTGTCAAAAAATGAAAATCAAATCGTGACCTGATTGGAGAATTGTCTCCTGAATGAATTCTGCGTTTAGTTTTATATAAACCCTGCCAATCGCACGGCCTAAATGCTTGGTCCAGGTCCCTCTTTTTAGAGGATCAACGATAATGCAAATATTAATAAAGTAGAACCTAATATTGATTGTGAATATTTTCCACACAGCTCCACCATACTTTTCATTCTGACATTGACTCTTATGTCTTTATTTTAGCTCGCTAATGGGATCGACTGTCAACACAATGTCCCACTGAATGAACTGAGTACTGCAGGCAATCACATTATCCAATCATCATGTCTCGAATCTAAAGATCCCCAGCAGGCATTATTGATGGCTGGTTAACTTCCTGGTATTATTGTCTGAATTTCCTGCACGCTGCTGACCTCAGCTTCACCAGATAGATTACTTTTCAGCAAAGCCAAAACAGCGATACTGCCACTTTTGTCAATACAGTTTGAAGAAGAGGACGCATGTAGAATTGCATTGACATGAAATCAACAGCAATCTAGCCGAGTCAACTGCAGACCATTATGGGTGGTACACCAAGTAAACCATCAGGACAATAACAAACTTAGGATAACCTTTGAGAAAGGTTCCTGAACCCACTGCACACCCACACACTGCACATTCCCGATAGAGAAAGCTTGTCTGCTTGATTCAGCACCACAGCTTCTCTGAGAAGCACACCATAAAAAAATGCAATTTTACCTCACGGTTTTACAGTGTTACACATAAATATTCTCGACGTTGAGGTACCAGTAAAGGAAAGCGACAACGGGTTTTTGTGCCGGTTGGATTTTCCGATGCGCTGCATACAAGCCTTGCCGTCGTATCCCTCGCAAGCCTATCCTGCAACACTTTAGTCTGTGTGTGATCCTCGCGTGCCTAAGGAAGTGTGGGGATGCATGTCATCGAGTTATTATGAGGTTGAACAGCTTAAAGGAACCCTGATTCACCCAGGGTCAGTCTCAGACTTTTCTTTCCAATGGGAGATGAGCTGAATGGAGCCCTGAGGGGACAAATCTACCTACACTGCTCAGAGCTGCACGTGCAGAATGAAAACAATTAGAGAATAACTTTAAAGAAAGAAATCCGCTCAAAAGTTCCCACAAGAATGAAATACAGTCTCCAGCAAATCTATTTTACAGGCAATACCCGAGAAAATCTGTAGGGAAGCAAGGGGGGGGGGGGGTGACTTAATCAGAGGGCACGTTATTGTGACTGTGCTGCTCTATTAAAAAGCTGTTCAATCTCACTCGGTCATGTTGGAGCGAGGAATGCAGCTGGAAGCAGCACTAACAGTCATCTTTATGTGCTCGGGAATCAAAGATGGAATCTCTCAAGGTGCAATAACACGGGATGTCTTGGAAATTATTCATGAAGAACCAGGTTTAGTGGCGAAGCTTTTCTAACTGGGGACAAAGACCTTTTCGAGGGGATCTTGGGAGGAGGGACTCTTAAAACCATACCCTGTCTCCTGGCTGCGTGGTGGCAGCCGCGACAGGCCTCATTACCAGGAAAGATGACCTACCCTCAACCAGAACCCTCCGCCCAGTGAGGAGCCCAGCTCCCCGAGACGCTGAGTCTGACTGACTGCTTGTTCAGCATTGGAAATCTCCTCCCGTTTGGAGGTGGAGAGATTCAAAGTTCATTGGGGGGCTCCTTGTCGTTTCAGCGGACCATGACGCCGCCGTGCTCAGTCACCGTTCCCCCAGAGGGCCGCGTGGGAGTTGCATAAGCAGGGAGCGCACACGGGCAAACACACACACACACACGCGCCGCTCACCAGCATGCTCGCTCATTCTGTCTTTCTCTCACGTACACACACACACACACACACCCAGAGAGAGAGAACTGTTCTCATTCCAAACAGAAACTCAAAAACCACAGTCACACAGGCTGAGCAGCTCAGGGCCTCTCAGTTAACTTCCTTAAAAGAAAAGGGGTCCCGACCATGTGTGGGCATGAATAATGTAGCCGTGGCAATGGGGAAGGAGCAGGGCACCAAGGACACGGTAATGGAGAGGACACGCTCTGGGACCGAGCTCAATGTGTCGGGCCACCTCTGCAGGGTGGCCAGCGCGCCGCTACGCTCAGACAGGCGGCAATTTATTCAACGCCGACCTCAATCTCTGCCCTACTGATAACCATGCCGAGCTAGCCTCTCCGAGAGCTTTATGTTCACATTGTGCCAATGCACTTGCAATACCCAAACCGGTTTCAGGAAAAGGGGAAAGGAAATGGGCCAGTCAGGCATGATAATTTGAAATGTCAAATTATGTGCCAGAAAGTGATATATTGCGCTGTTGTTGGTTTGTGCATTTGACACTTTGTTTACGTTACATTTGAGAGTGTGTAGGTGGTTTGGAAGGGGCCTTCTGCCTCTCAAATTACACCTCCACCACGTTCCTTGGCAAGACAAGTTGGAAACTCTACAAGTCTCGAGTTTTCCCACATGATTGAAACCTACTACATTATAACGTACTGAACTGATCTTAAAGGGAACTTCGCTAGCTTCCAATACACTCGCTATTCCAGCAGTATAAGCCACAGCATGAGGAAGGCACGCGGTTCTGCTTCCAAAGCGTCCATTTTGAGAAGGGGTGCCGCATAGCTTGGTCCAGTGAGAAATGTAAGCCTAAATCTAGTCCGGGCGTATTCAGAGGGCGGTGAGGCTGCAGCCATGCTGCTATGCTGTAGCAGGGTAATAACCGAGGTATTGTGTTATTCTGTTGGCAGGCTGCATGGAGGCTGGGGCCTACTATGGGACCAACAATGTGGGCCGGAGTAAGTGAGAGTGACAGCAGGCTCTCACGACGACTTTGCTTCCCATTCTGCACTCCCTCTCAGGCTTAATCAGAGGTGTTGGGGCCAAGGCTGCTGCTGCTGCTCCTGCATCTCCGTCTTGTCTAAATCTATAGGCTCTGCCTCGTTCCCGTCTCCCTCCATTCCGCCTCCTCTCTCTTTCACTTCCTTAGCCCCTCTGCGCCGTTTCAGTCTCTTCTCTGCGCGCTCTTTCTGTCTGACTCGTTTCTCTCTCTCTCTCTCTCTCTCTCTCTCGTCGCTTTTTCTCTCTCTCCATCTGTTTGCGTGCACCGAATCCCCCTCGCTTCTGCGTCTCTGATTCTGCTCTCCTCCTACTCCTCTGCTGTCTCCCACCTCGCGCTCTAACTGAACTACCTCGACTGCACTCCCAGTCGCAACCTAAATACTGCTGTCTGATCAGGCAACTCAGGCTGTCGGGAGAAGTGCCCCCTTCACTGTGTGGTTGGTGTGGGTGCTACAGAGAGAGCTCGTGTGTGTGAGTGTGTGTGTGTGTGTGTCCATGCAATATTATTTCTGGGTGTGCGGACCCAATCCCAACAAGTGGCCCCGCACCCCAGCGGCCGGGGCTGTGTCCCAACAAGTGCCCCCCCCCCCCCCGGTGTAATCGGCAAATAATCGCCGGCCGCGTCCCAACACCGACTCGAATCGAATCCACCCCCCCCCCCACGTCACCTCGTGGCGTCAGAACCTATTTCATGCCTCCGAAACATTGCCGCCGCTTATCGGAATGAGTGCACACCAATTTCCAGTGACAAAACGCTTCATTATCCGGGCAGAGAGGAAGTGACAGGGAGGGGGTACCAGTGTGGATGAAGAATGTTGTTGCGCGGTTGAAGCGGCCTCCTCGATGCTGTCCTAGTTAAAGTGACAAGTACTCTCTGTCTCCTCCGCCTCGTGACTCAACCCCGAGGACCCGACGCGGTGCAGGCGGCTGGCGATGTGCCTTCGTGTTTTCTCAGCGTTGGAGCGATGCCTCTGTCCACGTTTTCCCTCGCCGCGCGCCAAGAGACAGATGCGTTGACATCCCGGCTTCATCATGGCCTCCTCCCTCGAAAGGCTTCACGCACGGGATCCTAGTTTCCAAACGCTCTGGTTTGGGCCGGCTAAACGCTTAGACTCGGGGTGAGAAGGGGAGGCCAGAAGGAGCTAAGAGCAACTTCTGTTAATGTGTTCGGGGTGGAGAGGGCACAGCTGGCTTTCACCTCTCGATCTGACACACACTCAATCACTTTTTCTGCCTCTCCGTGTCACTCTCTTTTCTGCCTCCCTTTTAATGGAGGACTGATGCCCTGCGTTGCTGTGTGTGTGTGTTTGTGAATGTTAATTCATGTTCTTGCTTTCCGTCATTCAACATGTACAGTGTTGCGTTCAAAAGCAGATTTAATTTGCCAAGATGGAGTGACAGAAATAGATGTTCTGGTGGATAAATATTCTATTGCTGCCTGTCACTCAGAGTTACAGAAAATCATATGTCGAGCTAGTAATTTGTTCCTACACCTCTCCAGGCAGGCGGTTCCGCCTATTAACAAGTTGAATCCATTTAAATGGAGATAAAAGATTTATACACTGAGCACCATGGTGGCATCGCGACGGCAAATAATAGACGCCGGGGTTGGAAGAGGAAGACAATAAGTTTGAAAGGAGCTCCAATTTCCTGAGATAAAACTATAATGTGAATTATGAATGCCAGTTACCTCTATACGGGCTGAAAATAGCACGGCTCATTCCCTTTCTGCCGGCTGCTAGCTGCCAGCTGTACATTAAAGTTTTATGGCTCTGTTTTGAACTCTCGCGGAGTGCACTCAGCCCTTTTCTGCTAACCTGTGCACTTCCTCTACCCCCCCGCCCCTAATTTATTCGAGAATTGACACGCATTTAGACCGACCTATTAGCTGACAAACCCTCCCAGACGTCGGCCCCCTTAGCCCACCGTCAACCCCTGTTCCCGAGGAGCACGGCTCCAGTGTCCTGTTGGGTCTTCTCAAATGGGATTAGTGTGGTTATGGACGTCTGGAAAGGTCAGGCCGCGGGGCAGGGCGGGGTGTTGGTGCCCCAGACTCCTGTTGCATGTTAACATGGCCACGAGACCTGGGTTCAGGCCAGAGCTTTGCTGCCGGCCCGGCGTCTGGGGGAGGCTAATTCAATCTCCCGCCCGCCAAGGAGCGCCTCCAGGTGAGGGAGGAGAGGGGGGGATGGGGGGGGGCAGCAGCAGAGCCCCGTGTTCATTGGCATTCCTCCCCCGTCGCCTCGCCTCCCTGCATCCTCCCAGTGGCCACGCGGCGCTCTGTATATCCCGGCAGCCCGTCGTTTTGAGGTCGGAGCGTGCGGCCTGCTGATAAGAAACAACCGCACGCACCGCGGTGGCAGGGGAGGGCCGTCTGGCCGGGGCTGAGCTCCACCACTGTCTGCCTCTGCTAGGACACACAGGGCAGGTCCCCGACCACGGCCTGTCACCACCCCCACAACGATCTGGGGATGTGATGGCGGCTTCTCGGGAGTCTGGG
>JAVQIZ010130696.1:0-20413 GCA_036023535.2 Galaxias brevipinnis | reverse complement strand
ACAGCAATGCATTGTGGGTGATATACAACTTTGGAGTGACCATCGTTGTTCACTCGCTCCCTCAGCCCTCCGAGGGTCGATCTCACCAAGTTCACTTCAGATTTTCAGACTAATGGAACAACACTTAAGATGGCGGCGGGGATTCCCCCGAGGGCTAGTGCCGAGGGGAAGTCAAGAAGGGCATGTTGAACGGCTATTGAAACGCAGCACAAGTCTTTTGTACGATCCCTTTAAGAGTCGCTTGCATTAAGCGTAATGATGACACGCAGAAGACGGTCGATCGAGGAAAGTCAAAGCAGCTAAACTCCGGAACGTAGATTACTGGAAATTCAGATTTATAACCTCAGCTAGTTAGCTATTACTATACAAGTAGGGGGGAAGTCAACGACATTCCATTTACTTTAAGAATGAATAGTGTTGGGGAGGGCTGCACTGATCTCAAACGGGAATATGATCAATGCTTTAATCGTTGGTTCGCCGAGAAATTCTTGAAGGGGGATCGGAGCGTTGACCCATGCACAGAGATGTTCAAGACATATCAGAACTGTGTTCAGGTAACCCTTAATTGCAAATGAGTAAATGCTCACGGCATGTGTTGTGGTCAATTTACCTTAATAAATACCGCATTATTTAGGAATAATATATACAGTTGCTTGCAAGAGTATTCAACCCCCTTGAAATTGATCAGATTTGTCTGGATTTCAAATTATACTTTGAGATTTTGTTCTAATATTTTATTACAAAAGACTGACCCTCAAAATGTATTACAATTAAAGTGACGTTAGTTTTATGTTAGAAAAATATGCTGTTTGCATAAGTATTTAACCCCTGTGCTTTGGAAGCTACAAGTTGACACAAATGAAAAATATTGCTTATGCTATACTTATATATATATATACTGTATATATATAAATGCCCACACACACACGCAGCTTGCATAAGTATTCAACCCCCTTGAAACTTATATTTGTCTGGATTACAAATGATACTTAAATGCCATACACTTTTCAAGTCAGTTTTGTTTTTCTATGTAATACTTGTGTTCCTCCTCATGCTTGTTTTTGCAGAAGGCTATCAAAGAGAAGGACATTCCCATTGACGGGGTGGAATTCATGGGCCCCAACAAAGAAAAGCCAGAGAGTTGATAAAGGACTAAAATGGAAATGACTCTTCCCAGCAATTTGCCTTGTTATTCTCTGAGCGTGCCATGAGATGAGTCAGGAACAGGATCTCTAACCAGCAGCGACCAGGGATTGATCGAACCATGGCTGCTAACCTGAGATCCCTAAGCATGTTCTGTGAGGTTTGGGAATAGTGAACATGAGCAAGGACTGTACAATTGTAATGTTACCATCAGGATAAGTGTTGTCTTTTAGGAACCATGCTGTAAGAAAAATAACTGTCCAGGAATTCAGGCAAGGAAATATTACACATGCCATGTTTCTTGTACAGCGTTTTGTTGTCATATTTATTTTGTAATAACATCAGCAATGGAGTCATTGAACATGCAGCATCATAAAAGCATCGGTCCAGCCAAGAATGTTGGGACCTTCGTTTGATTTTACATTAACTGTTTCTGAATATCTAAACCTATTTTTCAGTTTTTTGTGTCATGCGGGTAATAAGCATTTTACAGAAAGTTCCAAGGAAAAAATGTAGACCAGAGACAAACCTGGTATTAAATGTATAGATTGCTGTAATTTGTTTTAATTTGGTGCATATCAACATCGTTACCACTAGAATCGTTGTGTAAATATAGTGCAACGACACGATTCAGAGACATCCCCAGTTCAGCTCTACTTGGTAGTAAACATACCAAAAATTGGCCAGACTCGATGCCAGTTTTTACAATATTGATAATCTAGCCGCAAATGTCAGTGTTTGAGAAACAAACCATACAAACCCTCATGAGATGTTTAAATCCATACTTTAATTGTAAAACAACTGGTCTTACACAGTCATTACAAAATAAAATAAAAAACATGGCCAGGGGAAAATAAACTTAAAAAGTAACTTTTATTTAAAAAGAAAATCATAACAGTTTCATGATAGGTTACCTAATCACCATTGAATTCAGGTGTCCATGTCAGCCTACAGTCTCAAAGACCCTCATATTACATTTAAAAAAAGTGGATACGGGCAGCAGTTCACAGTTGTCATAAAGGGCAGTGCAAATTGTACACTGTTGACATTCATACATTGGATAGCACAGCCATTGAAGGGTTTCCCCAAAAATGGCCAAACCACATTTCAAAGCTAAGACTACAGTAACGCAACAAAGAAACCAATTCTTGCCAGGCAAAAGTGACCAATAGGGACTCAACAACTTTAAGGCTGAGGGAGTAGGGATACTGATCATGGAATGTACATTGCAAGCAAAAGGGAAACAGAGTAAATGGGAGGATGCCCAGCAGGTGAAAATCAAATAAAAACAAGTTGCCCCCCACCCCCCTTGATAGCCTGGATGTTCTACCGATAGTGGCGTGGTGGGGGGCTGTGCTGTGGAGGGTGTCTCCTTGAAGGAGGACTATGTCGGGACATAGCATGACGGGATGGAGGCGACTGATAGCGTGGAGGAGGAGACCCTCTGCCCTGGTAAGGTGGAGAATAACGCCCCCTTGATCTGGAGCGGGACCGTGACCGACTGAAGTTAGGGGTGCCTCTCTCTTCATGGACACGGATATATGCGGTTTCCCCCTGTAGGATAACATAAATGATTGAACTAGTCTGTCTTAATATGTGATTTGAGGACACTAACCACCCAAGGTAAACATGGCAGTATTTAAATGCATCATGGTGGCTAACCTGATGGGAACGGAACTCAGTCCTGTCCAGTCTGCGCAGGGCATACTCCATGTCCTCTCTCCGGAGAAACTCCACCACTCCCTCACCATCCCGCTGCACATCAGCATAGCACACATCGCCTGCTTCACGCATGTGGTCTTTGAGGTCTTGCCAGCTCCCAGTTGGGGGTAAACCTGTAAATGGGATAAGCAGGGAACCTCAGTTAATTTGAATGAAATTAGACCTTAATAAATGACATGGCTGTAATAGAAGAGCTTATACAGCAGACAACGTTTTATAAGTTAACATACACAATGGGTGAAAACCCTTTAGAGACTCAAAAGGTTTAAGAGCAATATTCAAAGCACATTTCAAGGGATGTTGAACATGTTTGTGACTGCTGTCTCCAGTCTTGATTAGTTTTGTTTTTACTGACCACAACATTAGACTTTGAAATTAGTTTCAAATGTAGAATGGCATGAATACAAGGAAACTCCTACAAAAAAATGAGTGAAGCAAAACAAATGAGAAAACATACACCTACCAGTCACTATAGCCGATGTTTGGCTTATGCAGTCAACATGACCAGTTTGAGTTAACGTGTTTGTTTGATTTTTGGGGTAGCTGACTTGACCTCATCCACATAGTTCCCTTGACCTCCAGTCCGCCATGAAAGAGTGAGACAAAAAAACAAAACTGCCTATGACTCAGAACGTCCACCTACCAGTCACTACGACCCGGAATTCAGATCTCCGAGTTGGGGGCCCAAACCTCCCCTTAGGCCCGCCCCCTCCCCCTCCCATAGGGCCATTAAATTTGGCGCCAGAGGAGCGGGGGTATTCCACGCGCAGCTTGGAGTCTCCAAATCCATATCCATTCCTTCCATAGACAGCGTCTTCCGCATCCCTAAGAGAAGAGAGCACAGAACTCCTTACTAAAGCACTCCTGTTTGACTAGAGGAAATACACCTGGCAAAGCCTTCTCCATCCGTTCCCTGTGGTCATTCAGTGATGATGCTACTAAATCTAGAGGACATAAGCTTGTTGACAGTGAGACGCCATGTTTCGACATTTTAGCGCCATCCCAGGAACTCACCGTGGATCTTCGAAGCGGACAAAGGCAAAAGGGATTGTGCCTCTATTGTTTTTTAGTTCCACGTCCCGGATTTTTCCATATTTGAAGAACAGATCCTCAATGTCCCTCTCCTGGACATCCATTGGAAGATTTCCCACATAGATCCGTCCATCCGCCATGGTGGTTGAAGGCCTGGCTCTGCAGACACAGAATGGAGGCACCTGCAGGCTTCAAGCTCAGTAGTTACCCTTGCGACTGAAAAGGGGATATCCTTAGTTCGAATCCAAAATTTGTCCGTCCTCTAATTCCTTTATTTAGACAAAAACAAAAATCTAAAAGGCTGGAATCAGCTGTAGTGGTACATGTTGGGCTCAAGACAATCAGCAATGGCAATACGATCCCACTCTGAAAGCTTTAAAAACACAAGACAATAAATGTCTGCGCCACTGGTACATACAATTAACATCATAAAGCAGTTACTTGCTGCAAATTAGGCTACTTATAACTTGTTTGAAAACCTTATCCATGATTGAAAGACACCCCTAATTATCTTCTGGTTTCGAAATCAGATAAGACTCAAATGCACAGTGTGATGATATTTCAATCTGGTTTTCTGTTGTGCGAAATCACGCTCGCATGCGACATTGAATGTGCATAAACGAATTCATAAGCCACTTCAGCATGTGGGTGTGAGCCGTAAAATGTGTCATTGATGTGGTGACGTTGACATAACACTAACAGCGTTGATTTTGCTAATATGACTCCGGTAACCAGATATATTATCAAAAACTGATATACAACAGACGTTCGTGATACGCTACACGAGTCGGTGCCAATGACGAATTTCGCATTTTAAATTGGTCAGATAAGCGTTAAAACACTCATGTACACCAGGAAAGCGTTAGTTCACGCAGGTCATGCTTTTCTGCTAAGTGGGTTTAGAATTCTCAATTGAGCTACACTGCGGTCCGAATGTTTGACATGCCTAATTGTAGTTTGAGCGCCAGGCCATGACAAGGCCTGGGTCTGGGGCCTACATTTTGACTTCCTATATGCTAATGTTTACTAGCTTCAACGCTAACGTTAAGTTACATATCAAAATCGGGTATTGTTCGGCTTATTTAAGATACTAGCAATACAGGATAGATACTATATAATTTAAACGAATCAAAAGTGGGATTCACATCAAGCCAACGCTATCCAAACTTAGTCCTTTGTTGAGTCGCGTTACTACTAATAATGCATTTCGCTCGCGTTAGCTAATGATGTTCGCGCTAGCCATTTAACAAACTTGGATTACAAAATAGCTAGCGTTAGCTAGCTTTTAATTAGTGAGTAAAGCTAAATCGTTTTTCTAATATTTAGCGACTCAGTTCTAAAAAAAACATTTTGCAGTCGGAGATTTCTTACTCATACCTTTAAATATTCTAAGTCGAAATGTCGTGCACCGTAGCTTAGCCTGGAGTGCTAACCGTCTTCCGTTTCGAAACCGATTTAGCAGGAGAACAAGATTGAAACACATGCAAACATCCCTTCTTCTTCTTGGAATTTTCATTGGTGGTTGGCAAACAACTTTTGTGGGGATTACCGCCACCTAGTGAACTGGAGTCGATCGGAGCTATGCTACAAAGATAATTTTATTGTAGGCTACTTTGTTGTAAAATATCATATTAAAAGATTTAAACACAACAAGAAGTAATGGATATAAAATGCACAAAGAAAACACACTAGATAATTTTATTCAAAAATATCTGATTATGGATTCAGCATTAAAAAACGAACTATATGAAAGTCGACACAGTGTTTGTATGAGTGTGATATAATATTTCACACATTTTAATCGCTAAAGAGTCACAACGTAGTCATAAATTAGCAAGGGGGTGGGTATTGGTAAGATAGAGCAGAGCTGATCATAGGAGTGCAACCTGGCTATATACCTGTCCTGGTTTAGGAGCGCTCCGCCCCCTGCCGTCACTGGTTGCTCACATCCCACCTCTGGAACCCCCGCACGTTTTGCTGATCCACCCCTGGCTACAACTCTTCCTGACAGAAGCTAGTGTTGTGTTCGTTTCTTTCATTATTTTGTCACTGTTTTAGGTAGGCTATTAACAGTAATCAATGCAATAAATAATGTACTGTACATAGGTAACACCGGTGTTCCTGTAATCTCACTGAAATTGGATAAAAGCATATGCTAAATTATGTAAAATGTAGGCTAAATGTATCTGTAGGATAGCTATTGCCGAGCACAGAAATGTTTGGTCATTCCCCAGAAAACATGGGTAATTGGAATCAACATAAAAAGTCATCAGAATGGTTGGAGATGGTTGAGGTTGAACCAATCAACACAGATTCAACCATATTTCATTGTTGAAATTTAGATATTGACGTTGAGTTTTCAACCAAGCATTTTCCCGCCACTTCTAATAGAAAAAAACAAAGCCTCACTGGAATAGCCCAGCCCCTACCCCATCACACATACACACAAATTCAAACATCGCCTCTCCCAATGTTCCTCACAATTTTAAATATTGTTATTTATTCACATAATATTTTCTTACTACCATAATCATTTCCAGCCATTCTGTGGGTACATATTTTAATACAATGAACTTGCTTTTGTGTAAGGCAACTTGAAAGTAAGGCTGGAAGCAGCAGTCACATAACTTCCATATTCTTGCGCTAGATTTGAGGTAGAAAATCATGAATCACACAGAGTATGAGTAAAAATATGATCCTGTGCTTGTCCAGAGCCTGTTTTGTCATACTGATTTGACTGGCCTGCAGAGCATTAACATTGTGATCTTTTAGCCATATCTCCAGCAGACAAACAGTTCAGATGAGCCTCTTAAGAAGTTGAACATTGCATGTGCAAATGAGGCAGTAAGACAGATTAAAAATAAACCCATAGGTCAGCAGCAGCCTGTCACTGTCCATTTGGCTCAGACCAGTAATGCTCATGTTTAAAAGATAGTTCCTGTTCAACATGACACACATAGGCCCTTTCCAACCGCAGGAACCTTCCTCAGGCACCGGGAACTTTTCCTGGTAATCCGACCGCAGGTACCAGGGTCTATTACGTTCCGGGGACGCTACCCGCGGTCTCTCAATGATATGGTCATACAATAAGATCCAAACTCAATAAAGCAGACTTCCCGATAGATAGATGTTTACTATTGTTACAGTATCGCAAAAATAACAAAGTCGGTTTGTTTGGCACAGTGTCAGCAGACTGATTTGCCTATTCTTCTGGGGAAAGTTCCAGCAGTAGAAACACAGATAACATATAGCGGCAGGAACCTTTTAGGTCCTTAAGAAGTAGTTCCGGGACTAAAAGCACAGGGAACCTTTTTTGGAAAGCGATTTTCAACCCCTTTTGGTCTGCTAACTGAGCTAAGAGAAATGCGGTCTGATATGGTGTTGTTTTAGAACCTCTGGGGCAGATGTACTAACACGCTAGCATCCATTTTTGGTGTAATTTCAGCGCAACATCCACATCAAAAACATGGGATGGTATGTACAACACGCAGGGCCTTTTCTGAGCATTTTGGGTCCCTAAGCGACATCTTACAGTAGGGGCCCCTCAAACCCAAACCAAAGTCATTTTAATTTCCCTGAATGAAAATTAATGACTACTAAGCACACTTTATTATCAATAAAGCTTTTATAAAAACAGTAAATACTTTAACTAGAACATGTTCAAAAATAATAGCAAATCCATCCATCCATCCATCCATTATCCGCCGCTTATCCGGGGCCGGGTCGGGTGGCAGCAGGCTCAGCAGGGTATTCCAGCCGTCCCTATCCCCAGCAACGTTTTCCAGATCCTCCTGGAGAATCCCGAAGCGTTCCCAGGCCAGGCGAGATATATAATCTCGCCAGCGTGCCCTGGGTCTACCCCGGGGTCTCCTACCAGTATGGCGTGCCTGGAAAACCTCCAACGAGAGGTGCCCAGGAGGCATCCTAATCAGATGCCCGTACCACCTCATCTGGCTCCTTTCGACGCGAAGGAGCGGCGGCTCTACTCCGAGCTCCCTCCGGATGACCGAGCTCTTTACCCTATCCCTAATAGCAAATCAACGTGTATATTAATGTAACAATGAAAATGACAAAATAAACAGAACTCAAATAATTTAAATGTAAACTTTTAAACAAATAACAATAAACTTTTTAAAAACTGCATCTCAGTAAAGTGTGCTGTGTGCCTATGTGTCTGAGGGATGTGTTCATCTTCAGAATTTCTGTTTCCTAGATTTCTTTGATGCAAAGTCGTCAGTGGGTACATGTGGCCTTCTTCTTCTTCTTCTTCTTCCTCTTCTTCTTCTTCTTCGTCTATGTTGCATTACTGCATATATATATATATCTATAAGGTGACTATGGCAGACAGACTAAGTGTGTGTATATATATATATATACACTTAGTCTGTCTGCCATAGTTTGCCACCTTCAAGTTTATTCTCACCACCCCACGGGGGCCCCTTAGTGGTTAGGGGCCCATTGCAATCGCTTATAATGGAAATTGGCAATAACGGCCCTTACGACCAGACCACAGGAGCGCAGAATGACAAGTTGTGCATTTCCTACTCATTCATTGGAAGGTCGGGGGAAAAGTTGTGTGCAAATGTGCAAAAACATTGGAAGAGATGCGCGAGGAGAAAATATTTACTTATTCCTTTGTGTGTATGAAAACTGCGGGGGAAAGCGCATGTCTATTTTGCAAATTTTTATTTTTATTTCTACGCCTCTGTAAAGCAGGTGTAATCCAGGTATAGCGTTTGCTTGCATAGAAGAAACTTCCAGAAATAATGGTAGATGTCAAAATGAATGAACAGAGCCTTTTTGAACAAATCTTTTTAGTGTCCGAATTTATATTGAACTATTATGTCAAATGAATCAAACTTTTGCTGATTCTTTAAACATTGACGATTCCATGCTACACAATCAGTCAATGCTTTCATATAAACATTCAGTTTATATTGTTTGCAGACACATACATCTCCAAGCATAAAGTTATAGTTTCCGTGCATTAGTTGACACCACTTTTTGGCCACATTTGGATAAAATTAGTTTACAAAATGATTGCCATGATAATGATTTCAAGCTGAATAGTTATAAACCTGTTACTCTATATTTTCTCATAACATTCACAAGACTAATAGACTGTATTTTTGACAGCTATCTTTAGGCTAGTGCCGATTCATGTGTAGAACTACAGGTAGCCTGAGACAGCTGAAATAATTACATGAAAACCAAAATTTTAGGCTACCTAAATAATCTAATTATATCCTAAAACGTAATAGACCTGGGGTTTATTTTAATATTAAGAGTAATATTGCAATATTCAACCAAACAAATGACAAATAATCACTTGCTCTGGACTGAAGTGGTAAAAAATCTAAATTTGAGGAAAATACTCAAATAGTTAGAAATAGTTTGATCAATTTACATGAACTGACTTGAATGAATCGACTCATGCAAATGAGTCGAACGGCACATCACACTAGACGTCATCCGAGCAAGACGAAGACACATGCTAGGAAGACGTGAGAGGATTTTTGCCACAAGAATTATGCTGCGTCTCAAATCGCATACTACCACTTTTTTATTTTATTGCTATTGAGACGCAGCATAATTTTTTTCAATTGAGTGACCAAGAAGTCATCAAGAGTCACAGGATTAAGCAGTCACGCAATAATACATCATAATATTTTTTTCTGCAATTTTTGTTTCTTAGTTGTTGTTTTTTTCTTAATGTTCTTTTTTTCCTGTAATAATTTTTCATAGCCGGCCACCGCTATCACTGCTTGCAGTTATATTTTCTGATTGTTTTTACAGTACTGTTTTATTATAATTCTTTATTTTATGATAGTCTCTTGATCTCTTGTTGATTATGTTGTCATTTCTCCACTATAACAAAAATGGGATTGTCTTGTTGATGTTTGTATCAGTCTATTAGCCTACCCCAACAAATATTACAATAGGTATTTAATTTTGTTTACCTGGCAATATACTTAATCTTACTTTAAAAAAAATACTTACTTAAAAAGGTCTTAGAACATTGCATAAATATTAGTGTTTGTTTTATAGACAGTAGGCTACCCAAATGTAGAAGACGTTAAGGGCTTTATCTTCACAGCCTATAATAAAGCTGCTGGCGCAACTCAATGGAACAGCTTATTAACTGAGGCTGTCAAGCACCGTGAACCATTCATACTTTTTTATGCCGATTTAAAAATATTTGGTTCTACAAAGAAATCTGTACAACTTTACAAAGAAAGCATTTCAAAGGCAAAGCAAGATGCAAGTACAGTCAGTCAGTAAGTCAGTAAATGCTTAGACATAGACTCAACAGTACAAGTATAACCTTTATCCTAATAACTTGTAATTGTAGCAACACTTCCAAAAACAATTAACAAAATGTGTATATACATTTGTATATGGCCTGCAATACACTTTACAGATCACTAGTTGATGACCCTACTGCTAGATCAAACTAAGCATTAAGATTAAATGTATCATGTTTTTTGGTTTCTGACAAACCAAACTACAAACTGACCCATGGCCAGCTATGTCTACCCTTCAACTAACCTCTACCCTTAAGTGAGTGAGCCCAACCCAGGTACTGGTCCTAGAACAGTCAATAGGGTATGACATTGCACTCCAGCCTGAAACGAACCAGGCAGGGCTGAGTTACGAGTCTGACAAATGCACTGTTCAAGCGTCTAATTTAAGAGCTGCTTCTGCTCTGTCTAGTTAAAAATTTACTAGGCCATCAGTCAGCTGCTCCATTGTGGTATAATGAGCGTCAAAAAGAACCAGCTCTCTGAGCACCCCTTCCACGGCAGCTTAGGGCTGGATCCATGGGACTTTTGTTGGAGGCGTGTTTACTCTAGATGGTTTGAAATTAAGCTCTTAGACTCTGCCTAAGATATTCATACAGGTTCCAATATCAACCTTATCCAATGAGGATTTTCACAGACATGGCGTTAGACAGACAGAGGTTTTGTTTCCAACATAGGAAACCAAGGTTTCATATGCATTTGTTAGACACAGCTCGACACAGTTCCAGGAGTCACAGAAGCATAATGTCATCCACTGCAGATGTTTGTTCAAGAGTACAGGATACCAAGCTAATGTTACAATTCCCCACAGCCAGCTGCACATCTTTAGGTTTCTAGGTTACTTGCTTATCCTAAGGACGTGTGGGCCCTGCTGTTCTATTTCCACGGCATAAAGACGCAGTATTTAGCATAGCGCTATAGTGCTGTCGTGCAAGAGTCAGAAACATATGCCGGAGCATGTTTTTGTTTTCCCACGGCCCCCTTTCGTTCTAGGCGGTTGCTGGTATCCACACAGTATCATGACTAAGACGTAAGCACTATACCGAGCATCTGCATATGGCCAGAGAGCAGAGAGATGCTTTGGTGCGGTTGCTGGCTGGCTGTGAGCAGATTTAGGGATGGAGGGGTTGAGCCTCACTGCCACGCGTAGGCTTCTTTAAAGGATTATGATACAGTTTATGTTGGAGGGGATTTTTCTAGCACATTAACAAATCCCCCCTCAACCTCTAACAGTTGTGTTACACAATTTCAGCCTGGTGCTTTGAAGGATATTACAACCCCCCCCCCCACCACCACCACCACCACCACCACCACCACCACACACACACACACTTCCAGCACCCTGAAGATCATGCCAAGTCGTATGACTCTTTGCTACACAGTATTGGCTGGCAATTCTTCCGTTTCGCTGATGTCTAGGGCTTGGGGCATCTCGTCGACTCATTGATTACAATCGATTCCAGAAACACGTTGATTTACATCATATGCGTCAACGCATCGCAATTAAGTCAAAGATGAAGAACATGTGGGTTCCCACGGAAAACAAGATGCAGTCAAGGTTTTTCCCTGCATAGAGGCTTAATAATATAAAGAAAAGTTGTATTTATATAACACTTTTTTGACACCCAAAGACACTTCACAACATCTACATAGACAGCATTAACATTTACAAAGCGGCCGACCCGGAAAATGTTGTGCCACTTCCAGCTCTTGACAAAACTCGTTGTCTTCATGGAAAACACTATTTTACTTTACATTTCACATCGCCCACCGTGGAGCCAACCTGATGGGCCTAGACCTCTTTGCCGCCCTGAGGTTCTCACTCTTAGACACAGGCGGGTCCATAGTCCTGACTTTTGCCACACCATGGCATCAAAAATGGCCAACACTGTTTGAAGTTGGGCTGCCTGACTGCCTTTGTACACCAACCTCTCATCAACCCCTCCATCAACCCTGTTATCCAACCGTTGCACCGCTTCCTGCTTGCCCTCCGCGATGCGGTCTGTGCCAAACTACAGCGGCTGCTGGAAGCTGGTATCATTGAGCCAGTGGATGCCACTCCATGGGTCTCAAATCTCGTGGCTGCTTCAAAGAAGAGGTGGTCTGCGTGTGTGTGCGGAGCTGCTTTCAGAAAGTGATGGTCTCCGTGCTGGCTGGCATACCAGGTGTGGCCATCTACCTCGATGATGTGGTCATCCATGTATTCACATCTCAGCAGGGTTTTCCCAGCCCTATCTAAGGACAAACTCACTATCAACGAGAACAAGTGTGACTTGGCTGTGCCAGAAATTGAGTATGTGGGGTTCCGACTGTCAGCAACTGGCATTTCTCCGCTCCAGTCCAACGACGATGCCATCCCTGACTCACCCGCACATGTTGCATGTTTCCAGCACACCTATGCACAGAACAAACAAAGGTCTCCTCCAAAATTAATACTGAAGAGGCTCTGTCTCTATGCAAATTTATTGCATAACGTTTGTTCTTACCCAATGCAGCTGAGCAAATTTGCTATTCACATTTCTGTGACCATCTCCAGCCCTATTGAAAACAATTATTTTTTCCCCCACCTCAGATCCCACTACTTGGGGCCTATTTATAAGAATGGAGTGGGCAAAACAAAATGGTTTCAGGGCTCATCAAAACAGTAACAGAGTTAACTAATTGAAAAACCCTCATTGTGTGCTTTTAGGCCCATACAACAAACACATTTTGTTCTATATAATAGTTTAATCCATCCATTTGTGCCATAATTGCTGTGCTTGGAAAATCACTGAAAAGTGAGACCCACTGGAGCAACATGCTTTCCCAAGGAGCTGTTTCATGATATGCTGACTGTGGGGGGAAAGGGTGTTTAAATTAAAGCCCTTCAGTTCTGACAATTTACATGACAGGGTAATTGATGTATCCCTCCACAAATCAGGAACAGAGCAGGATTGTGATTATAATTGTGTCTTGTCAGTCTGCCAAATTACACACCAACACAGCAATGTCATACCCTGCAAAAAAGCTTAAAATAGGTCAAATGACTGGCAGCAATGACTGCCAAACAAAAACCATACAATTAAATTAAAATCTAAAAAATACAAGACAAGTGCAAAACAATAAATTCACAGAAATGACCATTAACGGCTTTAACAAGAAACGCTGTTAGATATTTCCTAAATCATTACCATCAAACACCTCCCATGAAGGGACTACACCAAATGTTCTGCTCTACAGAGTAACTGTTATTTTATAGAAATCTCCAAAATCATTATGCTAAAGCACCTTCTAGTGACTGCATTGAAAGCTCAGCAAATAACCTATTATGTTAAAGATATTTTCTAAATCATTGTGATCTAACACTTTCCATAAAGTGATGGCACTAAAGGTTTTACAGAAGAACTCTGTTATTCCTTACCAACACTTACAAATTACATCGTAAGTCTCTAACAGATAACCATAAGAACTATCTTGCAATGAAACAGGTCCATTGTGCTCGAACAACACTAGTGAACTATTCCAAAGGATTCAATCTATAAACCCAGACCTCACCCATTAATAATGTTTGCAGTTTTATTTTTAACAGGCCACAATCACATTGAAAAGGTAGATTATAATTATTATCCCACAATGCCTTGCTGTAAATCCAGACCACGTTCTTGAAGCCACTCTAAATTAAAAACTGCCAGATAGCATTAGGTTGGATTTACTCAATAGTCAGTCTCCTGGAATTACATAGACAGAATGATTGTTTTATTTAACTAGAATATGTGAAATGTATTCCAAATCTTTTTATTTAAAATGCACTTATATAATTGCCACAAAATCAAGAACACAATTATATTGAATATATTTTACCTAATACATTATCTAAGATCTACATGACCACAGCATCTTTTATTATAGTGTACTGACCTACTCAAACAGATGTAGACAATTTTTTTATTTGAGAGGTGCGCACAGTTGTCATTGTAATTTAACAATGTTCCGTATACAATTTTAAAAAAGAGCCATCTAACTACTTTGAAGACGTTAGTAATTTTCCGTGAAAATAGTTGTTTTTTTTACAGTGTACAAAGATTCATCAGTTTACAAAGATCCTTATGTTTCACAAAATGAGTGCCCCGATTAAGATACTTAGACTTACACACACATATGCCTACAGATTTAGAGCAGCCCAAACGCATGTTCATAAAATCTGCCTTTATTGGTAAACATATTTTCCCTGACAACGGAAAAGTTTAACTATTGAATTGCTCAAGGCATGCCCAAAACTGTGCTATTCCGGATTATCTGGAACAGTTTAAATTACACACTTGCACACAGTTGATGAGAAAAATTGAAGTATTCTACTGCCACCTGAAAAGAATAGTGTAGCCCAAAAAAGGAATAACCATATACAATAGGACGTCAGAAAAAAATTATAAATGGAGATCGAATTTAGTGAGATAATTCGACCGATAGAGGCAGCAAAAAAGACCATAAACAGATATCATGCTGCATGAAGCTTAGTTGCAGAAGCCAACAATCTTCATTGGGAACGGTACTGTCTGTTATTAATAGAGGTTGGCTTTTGTTCCAGTTAGCAAGCTTAAAAAGTCAGGCACTGCTTATCCGAAAAGTAAATAATAAAATTTAAAAAAGTAAATATGTAGCATGTGCTAGACTTATTAGGGATCAAGGTGTTTTTATGGATTGTGAAACTTTCCATAACAATAATTGGTTCCTTCAAATATGAAACTTGCAGCACAATCTTGAATTTATTGACGTCATTTTGGGATCCTGTTTTTTGCTGCTAGTTCTCACTTGAGCTGACCAGCCGAGCACCGGGTGTAATTGCCGTATAGGTTTTATACGTGCTTTATTACCTCTAACCCAGTGACAAGAAAGCAATATAAAAACTTAAAATAGTTTAAAATGTACTCACCGTCTACAAGAGTGGGCTTCATAATTTAGGAATTAATCCAGTTGATGTATAAATCCAGTGGAGAGATTCCTGTTTTTTGGAGGCAGAATATCCGCTCTCGGATGCAATCAATAGGTATTTGCAAATCCAGGGCACGGTTAGTACACCTCAGCACCCTTACATTAAAACTTTAGCCGGATGTCTTTCTATTAAAGCCGACCGGAGAGCTAGGTCTCCTGCTAGAACCACGTTTAGTCATTTAGCCAGTGCAATTGATTCAAAAACTTTGAAAATAAAATCCAAACTGATACCACTATTACACAACGCGGTTACAACGCCACACAAAGGGGCAAGCAAACACCCTCAAAACAGCTCAAAGTGTTGCGAAGGAGTTGACAATCAAGACGAATGAAATGAATCCATTGTTCATACAGAAATAAGTATCCAGTCTGATTTACAAGCCCAGCAATATCCTGGCGTAGGCAACATGAAGATAGGATTCATGTGCATTGCTGTTGGGCTCACTGGCGCGCGCCGTATACCATGCGCTTGCACGGTGTAGCAAAAAACGGACGGGCGGGGCACCAAGGTGCGTTTGGGAGGAAAATAAACTGCGGAACATGGAATTCAAAGATTAAATGTTAAGTTATTATCGGTCCAGGGTGTGCTTTTTAATGTTTAATAGATCTAGAATGAAAGGGAAAATATTATGCCAAAAATACGCATGCAAAACACAATAAAAAGTCACTGGACAGCGAAACAGCTACTCCTGCAATCGGACGTAAAAAAAAGTATTGTACAATTAAAATCACAAGCTATGCGTTTCAGTTTCTCGCAGACTGCTGACCTTCAACTGACTAACTACATCGCAAAACATCTAATACTGTTTAGACCATATAAAGGATAGGGCTAAACAAATACTCTATATCTGTGTCTTTTCAATGCACATGGTCTTCCTCTCCCAGTTTTAGCAGTAAAGGACTCATTTCTAATATTTGCTTCGCCAATACCATAATAGTTATTTGTTTTGAAGTTCACTGCTGGTATTAGAATTGATGACACATTTGACGCATCTTGCTAAGGCTGATAAATCCGAAAAACCGGAGAAGACGTATTCTGTTCCCCGTGACTGCTGGGTTTGCTGAGAGTCAATGGAATTGGATGTGCAGCAGCCTCCAAATATTTTTCAGAACCAAGCGCCTCCTACTGGTAGGCTTTGTTCAAATAAACCATTTGTAGCACAAATGTATATACTATACTACTTTATATACTATATTTATCCTATAGTGACTGCAATAAAGACCACACAGTAGTAATGTGGTGTGAGTTTGAAGCGCTGCTCCATGCATTGGGGCATTTGTTGGAATATTTCTACAAAATGTATTTAATTTTAAGCGTTGGACTTTAAACCACTGATGCATTATATTTGACCTTCGGCAGAAATCAGGCTTGGGACTCCAAATATTCCTTATTAGAGGAGTCCTTGTCTGACCAATGCTACAGACAAGCGATTAATGGGGATGCATAGGTAGGTGCGTAGATGGTTGAGTGGATTGAGTAGATGTGTATGCAGCTTATTTATGATGACCACAACCCCCTATCAGTATTACAACCCCCTATCAGTATTGCGTCACACCATAAGAATATGTTGCCTGGCGTATTTTTCTTGTTCAGTGTAGATGGCTGGTCTTACTGGTGTTACTATGCCCCAGCATGGCAAAAATGTGACTTGTAAGAAAGAAAGAAATGTAAGAAAGGGGTGATTCTTAGCCAGAGAGCTTGCCTACGTGGGCTTTTCTCCACTGGAGCCTGCAGACAGTTAGCATTACATCCATGCCACAAGCTGAGCACAAACAGTATAGGACTATACGTCAATGGCCTATAGGTCATTGTCAGCTGACAAGGAAACCTTTGCAGTGCAGTCTTAACGTTTATCGGTCCTCTTGTATGTCTTAGTGTATGTGTGTGTGCCCACAGGAATGTGGGTGAATAGGTGTAGGATATACAGTAACACATCTGATTATACACCTCTAACCCTCAAACTCATTATACAATACACACACACACCAACATACCTCTCTCCACCATGTTGCAGTATGGTGAATCACAGGAATATGCACTGGCAAAGACAAAGAAACAGGCACATTTTAAAGGAAGGGTTGAGGCTTCTGAGCCTATATTGATAGTATGTGAATTGTAAGAGGGGGAGCATCACCCTGTCAGTGAATATGGGGTAAACTGGGATCTTTGATTCATGAATTTAATGAAATTAGTCAACTTGCGGGGGTTGAAAGCCGAAGGCACAGACTATACCACTCTTTTCATCAAAGACCATGGAGGATCAAAAGGGGAGTGGGGGTAAATTACTTCTTTTTGTGAACAATGAATGTGACAGGTCACACTGCCATAAGGGCTGCAGCGTTAATTAAATGGCCATGTGGGCCTCTCAAAATCCTTGTAATGTCAGCGGCTTTGTGTTGATTTGAAAAGGGGGGCTAGTTTCATTCAACATTGAGCATGTAAAGTAGTTGCTCATTGATAAAATGCTTTGTAATCTTAGTCTAAAATGTGCACCTTCGGGTGATGCTTTGAATTTAGCTTAGCTTTACTGCTGAGGTGATTAAAAAATACATATTTTAATTGGGGCCCTGCAATTAAGCTAATCAAATGATTTACCATGAGTTAGTGGCCTTAGAAGAATTAACAGGTTGCTGGTACAACGTCTTGTCCGACTCCTTATGTAGGAGATATCATATGTCCTCACCCATGCTCAGACAACGGACAAGTGGACCTACTGATGTTCAGCATATATCCTGATCCTGAAATACATGCATGCATACATGCATGAATAGCTCTCCTCATTTCAAATATTTGTTATTTTTTAAAGTACCTCTGGCACATCATGCACAGAAAACGAACAGTCAATGCCCTTGAGGTCTCCAAGCCAGGTGTTATCAGGGACAGGTGTGCAATACTTTTGTTTTGTTCCTCCTTCTTTTGCGTACTTGTGGAAGACAGAATAATCGCTTTGCTCATGTAGCCTCTTCATTATTAAGACCAGAACTCAAAGATCTATTTTTCCCCGGCTGAAACCCCTGTTGCTGTTTCGATTCAGTGACAGCTCATTTTCCTCAACGGATGCTGAGAAGACAATGGCAGTGATGGAATTGTTTTCCAACTCAGTCTGGAACCTTATTAAATCATTGGAATAAAGACAATGTGGACTGGTTCACATTAAGCTGTAATTACGCTGATTCCCTTCACATTTTTTGTCTTCCCTCTTTCTCTCACTCCGTCTTTTTTCCATTTGCCATTTTAATTAGATTTTCCTCTCTCAAACATGGCTCAGTGCGGATTGGCTTCAGACTTTAAATGAAGCGCCTGTCTGTCCCTTCTATGTACCTGGGCACTGTGCCTTGAGAATGGCAAAGGGAAATGGACAAGCAGGATTCTAAAGTAGGACTGGCGAAACAGGGCGCGCGTGTTCAACCAACACCAGACATACGTTATCGGGTCTGACAGGGCTGAACTCCTTGAGACTTTCAATGGAAAGGACAAGCTGGGAGAAATGTATTCTCTGCATCTAAAAACATACTCTGTGGGTCAACCTGGCATTCCTAGAGAGAAAGAGGGAGACAAGGGGAGAGAGACTGAGAAAGATAGCTTTAGGGTTAGTTGAGTGCAGTCCCAATGAGTCTGTCTCCTCAAGGACTGTGATCTCTGCTGCTGGGTAACATCGCATGGCAGATGTCTACAAGGATTTCTTTCCATGGCTTTCTTTAGAATCAATCATTCACCAGTGCTTGCTTCTAACTTGGGATTCATAGTGTTTGTCTAATACACACTTGTGTGTGTAGTGGTGTGCGTGGGTGTGTGTCTGTGTGGGAAGGGGGGATTTGGGGAATGTAAAATTCCATCTGAACCAAAATAATCAATGTCTTTAACAAAACTAAATGTCGTTAATGCATGAATTTTAGCAAAAAGAAACAACTCTTTGACCGAGTATTGTAGTTCCAGATTGTAACCCAGAGGGATTCCAACAAGCACCTGCTTCACAAAACCATGGAACTAGATTGTTACACAAGCCAACCTACTTCTATAGCATATTTGTAAGCACAGGCTGAGGCAGGACGCTTGAGGAGTCAAGGTTGGGTGGAAAATGCAGAAACTCATTCTGTAGCTTGCTTCTCTTCTCTGTAAGTTAGTGATGTGTTGTTCATGAACAATTCATTCTGTTTGAACTAACGAGTGGTCTCAGAGTGATTAGTTCATTTTGGTCGTGCATGCGCAACAACAGCTGTGTTCCAGTCATTCGTTAATTTTGTTCAGCATAGTTAGTATAGGAAACAGAAATGAATAGTTCACTCCTCAACTGGGTCTTCAGGTCTGAGTCGTTCGTTCAATTTTCACGTGACAGTCCCATAAGCTCAGTATAGGAAAGAGAAAAGAGTAGTTCACCCCTCGAATGGGTCTTCGGGTCTGAGTAGTTAGTTCAATTTTCACGTGATAGGTCGGCATAGAAAAGATAAATGTTTAGTTTGCCATGGTTATGTAGTTACGACTGCGCCATAGTTATGATTCACTCACTGTGATTATAAGTCACCTAAAAGCAGTTGCAATATACTCCTTTACTGAAACGTGATGTGTTGTATTGAGCCAAAAAATCACAATATTGATATCTTAAAGATGTATTTATTTCAAATCAGGTTGTCCAATACAGCCCAATAACAATCACACTCGAACTACAACTCAATCACACAATATTGCAGTATAAGCTGTCTAATATAATAAACTGGTTGTTGTGTTTTGTTTGATTTGACTGCAAACTGTAAAGTAAAAAACCCCCAAAAAACTGACCAAACTCAGTAATAATAACTCCTGAACCAATTCAATCATTTCTGTTTTCTATGCTACGCCTAGCAGTCACGTGAAAAGTGAACAAAAGACAGGACAGGAAACAGAAATGAGTAGTTCACCCCTCGGCTGGGTCTGAGTCGTTCTTTACATTTTCACGTGGCAGCCGCAAGAGTAGTTCACCCCTCTAATGGGTCTTTGGGTCTGTCTGAGTAGTTCGTTCAAAAGAATAGTTCACCCCTCGAATGGGTCTTCGGGTCTGATTGAGTAGTTTGTTCAAAAGAGTAGTTCACCCCTCGAATGGGTCTTCTGGTCTATTACTGCGTTTCATTAAGAGTTCCACTTCCCCTCATTCACTTACCCTCAGCCCTTGGTATGACGTAACAGCATATGTTGCGCGGAGGCCACTTGCAGAACGGAGGGAAAGTGGTCGGGGGATTTAAATGAACGAACCTGCCCTTGAACACTTTCA
>JAVQIZ010130644.1:0-16438 GCA_036023535.2 Galaxias brevipinnis | reverse complement strand
AGAGCCCCCCCCCCCCCACTTGGGACAGGTCCAAGCCCCCGCCACTGAGCTGTCAATCACGCTCAAGCCCACTTCTCGGAATTCAAAATTGCATCAAATGCCACGACGGCCAGCTAAATAGTAAAGAAGAAAAAAAGTCCTGGCCTAACAAAGTGCGATTTCCACGACTTTGAGCCGTAAAGCCATCCAATTACCTCCCAGCTGCCTGGAAGAAGAGTGAAGGGAGGGATCTGACAGGAAGGATTTACTTTCAATTCGGGCCCCGTGCCCCGGCCGTCTGGGCCGCTCCCACTAACGTAATTGGCTTTCCTCTAAACACGAGAGAGTTAGATCGTTTCCTACACATCCGAGACCGTTGTCATTGCCTGTGTGTTTGTTTGTATGTCTTGGCGTCTTATGGCTTATGGATTGCAGATGCATATTTGCCAATGAGCTTGTCTATTTATGCTAACAACCGGCGTATGGAGATGGTGTGTTGTGTCCACAGGGATGGCTTTGAGGGGAGAGTCGATGCTGTGGTGCTGGTAGGGTCCAGCTTTGGGCCCTCTACAGAAATGCGGCCTTCATTTGTCTCTGAGCACTGTGTGTCGATATTTGTCTAACCTGTGTGTGTGTGTCTGTGTGTGTGTCATCCTCGGCAGCTACCTGAATGACCTGGGGAGGATAGCCAAGGCGGAGTACATCCCCACCCAGCAGGACGTGCTGCGGACCCGAGTCAAGACCACGGGCATCGTGGAGACACACTTCACCTTCAAGGACCTCCACTTCAAGTGAGCCCGTCGGCCTAAAGCCACCAGACTCGTGTTGGTGTGTGCGCTCACAGGGAGCCGCTATATGCAAATCGGGAAATGGCTCTGTTCCCATTGAGCGCGACCCTCTGGAAGTGGGCCTTTGTTTTTCGGGTGTTTGAGCGGGAGCTGAGAACACTGATCCCGTATCAGTTCCTCGGGGCGTAGGCCTCGCACGTGCCTGTGTGCTGCTCCGGTGGGAATCCCCCCCACCCCCCCTAAAAAACAAACTGTAATTTCCTTGTTCCTCTCCGGTTCCATAGATACTGGCGAGGTACTCTCCTTTGAGGCACAATCGCCGGGATCCTTCCCTCTCTAACTGACAGTTTTAATCAGAATTTTTGTCTTAGTGATCTTAGTGAATCTTTCTAAGTGTAATGTTTCTCTGAGTGTGTGTGTGTGCGTGCGTGCGTGTGTGTGTGTGTGTGTCTCTTATGAGGTCATAAATCCTTCGGGCTTTATTTGCCTTCTCGGTTCGTCTGTGAATTCTTTGAGCATTACCGCCTCCGTGCTATCATGATTGAAAGTTTTAATTTAAGAACGGACTACTGAGGACGTTCCTGGTGAAAGTTTGAACACCAAAAACCTTTTGCACATCAAACGTCTCCCACATGGAAGTTTGCGCTCCTCCATGACTTTTTCAGTGGCGGCAATCAAACCGTGTGTTTGGCCGTGCAAGCATATGCATTTATTGACGTGCATTTGGTTGGGTGTGTGTGTGTGTGTCAGTAAAAGAGCAGCGTAAACACACACACACACACACACACACACACATGGCGCCTGCGTTACCCGCTGCAGCGCTGTCATCAGTGGAGCAGTGTGTGCTGATGGAATCGGGTTACAGTGAGGGATATGGCAGCTGAAGCCCTGTGGAGGTGAGCACTCATTACCGCACCACACACAGACACTATGTCACTGCTCTAATGAGCTGGCGGGCCACTTCCACCCAAAACCTCAGCCAGAGGGGTTTGCTGCCTGAGCGGTGCTTAGAAGGAACGAGAAATAAGAAGAAGGGCCCGTTTATGGAACGTACTTAATTGGCCTGTCGCAAATGGGCTCCCTTCATCCTGGGGGGCGCTAACCTCCAGTCGTGGATCTCAGGAGGTCCTTGGTGGTTTCTCGGGCACTGCCCCCCCCCCCCCCTCTCTCTTTCTCTCCACAGCCAGGCTAGCGTCAGTCAGCCAGCCGTCTTCATGAATAAGTCATGTGGACTCCCGAGTCAACAACCAGCGCCTCGGCTCGGTCTGCATGCTGCCCGTTGCCACGGAGACCAAAATGCCAATAAATGCCAGGGAAATGACAAGGCCCATGCGTGCCAGTCCTTGCCCAGTGGACACACAGAGAGCGAGCGAGAGAGAGAGGGAGATAGAGGAAGGCAGGAATAGAAAGAGAGATAGGGAGGGAGAAGATAATGCAAACGATGTGGTAGAGACGGATAGTGTAGAGAAAGCCCTAGCTGTTTCCCAGCAGTAAGCCATTGTGATCGTATTAGACCTACCAAACTGTTCCCTGTCCCTGAATATGGAGAGAACGAAGGGGAGCGTCTCTATGTTCCCTCAGTCCTATGTTCCCTAAGCCCTATGTCCCCTCAACCCTATGTCCCCTCAACCCTATGTCCCCTCAACCCTATGTCCCCTCAGTCCTATGTCCCCCCAACCCTATGTTCCCTCAGTCCTATGTTTCCTCAGTCCTATGTTTCCTAAGTCCTATGTCCCCTCAGTCCTATGTTCTCTTAGCCCTATGTTCCCTCAGTCCTATGTTCTCTTAGCCCTATGTTTCCTCAGTCCTGTTTCCTAAGCCCTATGTCCCCTCAGTCCTATGTTCCCTAAGCCCTATGTCCCCTCAGTCTAATGTTCCCTCAGCTCCTATTGTTTTTCTCCCATGCAAATTAGCCTCTATGCTCTAAGGACTGAGGAAACATGGGGCTGAGGGATCACGGGGCTGACCCTGAACAGTTAACCTCCTCTAAGGTGCTCACGTCATCCCCCGGGTGCTACTGTTGTTTCTCGTTAAGCTACACTTGACCCTCAGGCTACACCTACACTGTTCCCAACCCTGTGCTGATCCGACCGGCTGCCTGTGTCCTTGCAGGATGTTTGACGTGGGCGGCCAGCGCTCAGAGAGGAAGAAGTGGATCCACTGCTTCGAGGGCGTCACCGCCATCATCTTCTGCGTGGCCATGAGCGCCTACGACCTGGTCCTGGCCGAGGACGAGGAGATGGTGAGACGCTCACTCCTGCTGTCTGTCCTTCCCTCCCTCCCTCCCTTCCTCCCTTCACCCCGCTCAGACTTTAATACCCTCTAAAGCGGCGGGAGATTGTCTCACTCCCCACCCAAATAAACCCCCTGGATTATGTAGAAAACACAAGTGGAGCACAAAGAGTGTTCTTTACAATCCGTCTCCTTCCGTGTGTGTTTGTCTGGGGTGGGGGGTGTAGAACCGAATGCACGAGAGCATGAAGCTGTTTGACTCCATCTGCAACAACAAGTGGTTCACCGAGACCTCCATCATCCTGTTCCTCAACAAGAAGGACCTGTTTGAGGAGAAGATCGCCCACAGCCCCCTGACCATCTGCTTCCCAGAGTACTCTGGTAAGAGACCACCCATCTCCAGCTCTGTGCCAGTGGACGACCGGTCTCCTTTCAATGTTTGTTGTTGTACATTGAAGCCATTGACTTTCTGCAAATATAGCTTTTTGTCAAGGGCAGTTAATGTAAACTCGATAGTTAATGAACGCTACAAGGAGTCCTGTTAGTACAAGTCTAGATGACCCCCCCGTAGGCCATTGTTGAGCTACTTGTCCTCTCTCCTTTCAGGCCCCAATAAGTACGAAGAGGCCCAAGCCTACATCCAGACCAAGTTTGAGGACCTGAACAAGAAGAAGGACAACAAGGAGATCTACAGCCACTTCACCTGCGCCACCGACACCAAGAACGTGCAGTTTGTGTTCGACGCCGTCACCGACGTCATCATCAAGAACAACCTGAAGGACTGTGGCCTCTTCTAGAGCCGAGGCTGGAGAAGAGTCAAGGTAAAGGGCACAGGTTTCGTCCGAAACTCGCCGCAGCAGCGAGCTACATTGGGACACCTACTGTACATAGACATGCGTTTCTAAATGGTAATGGCCTGTGCTTGTTTGTCCCTCCCCCAGATTACTTGAACAGTTCTGACAACCAGAAGGGCAGGGAAATACACACGTCATGAGTGACTGCACTGGCCAACCACGATTTCCGCTTTGATCTGCTTTTTATAAATACACCTAAGAGACTGAGAACTCAAGCCTTGCAGAATTTCAACGATTGCTGATCCAGTTACTTGTATCGTCAACTATTTGGGCTATGACCACAAATCAACATTTATTGTATTTTTTTTGTTGTTGTTGTTGTATGTTCGTTTATCTTCAATTACTAGAGGAGGCAAAGGAAAAGTTTTTATATAAATGCATTCATTATACTTAAAAAATTCTGATGTGCAAATTCTATTAAACCTTTAATCGTATAAAGCTTATTTTTGAAGAAGAAGCACAGGCATGGACTTAAAAATATGATCGAAAAAGGAAAGTGCTTTTTTATAATGTTTACATAAGTTTCTCATTCATAGCCAAACAGCATATTGTTCTGCATGTCTCATATTAGCTCAGTGATCTGCACAAAATATATCTTAACATTCCTACAAAAATCAAAATTAAAAAAATGATAAAAAATGTAAAAGACAAAAAAAGAGCTTCACAAACAAGAGGGAAAGAATGGCAAATGTCTAACAGATATTTATGTATGTACCTAACATTCTCTTCTTTTGATAGTTATGTCCCTATCTTTTGCAGTATGTTTGTGCCTTCACTTCAGTTTACAAGTTCCTAGATATGCTTTATCAGTACTGTTTCCGACTGTATGCCTACATTTCTTTTCCGTCTTTGTTGTGCCATTTAAGGATACATAGTGATTTAATGAGAGACAAAATCTAATTGAGGAAAAGGTTAGTGTTTTTGGTAAATATTAAAATGCTTTAAAGTCCTATATGATGATTTAATTTAAATAAAGTAGCGATCACCTGACTCGTATTTGCCTGTGTATCCTGTCTGTGCTTCACTGTCCTCCATGTACTTTAAGCTTTCCTGTTCACCCACCTGTATTGTGGTAGGAGGTTTACACAACAACACAAGCAGCCTAGGATCTAAATGGAAAACTACATGGGAGATCAGACCAGCTCACTTCAATTATGAACCAAACAGCATCTGATTTTAAAGCGTGTAAAAATGATTTAAACATTTCATTCGACTTCCACACACCATTATTGAATTTGTAATACATTCTTGTAAACACTCCTCTAGAACAGCTACAGGAGGTTAAAGTGTGTCAGAGGTTTATGAGATGGCTGCATGCTGACGGTGGTGAGGGTGTGGATGTCACAGCCAGCGCCGCTCCCCGGTGGTGGAGTTGAAGAGGTAAAACTTCCCTGAAACTGAACAAAAGAGCGGGCCATGTTTTAGTGCGTCCTCATGTCAACAGAGGACAGAGATTGTTCCATCCGAACAAAGTCAGCTTCATAGCCATCTCATCATCACTTTGCCCTCACCTGGATCTTGCGCTTTCCCGTCAAATCTCTGTGACAAAAGTAAAGAACAGTATTTGTATTGCCAGGTCAAGCATGCATGCGAAGTTTTAAAGCTTAATATCAACGTGGACGTTTCTGATGGCGAACACAAACCCACCATGATGTCGTCCTGAAGGCTGACTCTGGATAGACTGAGGGTGCCCTCTAGTGACGACTTGTTGGAAATGCAGTCACAGGTCAGGCACGGCCAACACACACCAGTACTATTTCCTATATGGTATTCAGTGGTCACCAGTCAATGAACCCTTCCACTTACCTTGCTGTTGCCCGAGGAACCCCTTTGACTTTCTCGAGTGTCAAGTGCCTCTATCTCCTCCCTGCAAAAATCAAGCACACAAACCATAACGTGTCAGATGACGAGTGTAGGAGTGACAGCGGGATTCTTGGTGTAAATATAAACTCACGCCTCAGCGGATGGATGCTCAGTCACTTCCTTGGTCCCCAATCCTAGGGCGCTGCACCGTGCCAACACAACACATTGATACACACCATTAATCACAACGTTCTAGGAACTGCTGCCTGGCAGTAGTACAACACAACTCCTGTTTGTTTGTGTGTATGGGTGTGTGTGGTTGTCACCGCTTCAGTATGGCCCAGGTGACCAGGCTCAGGGCCAGTATGAGCAGGCCTCCGGTTACAGTCACCAGGGCGATGAACCAGGGGTCTGGATCCCAGTACGGGGAGACCACAGTCACCACCAGAGGAGCTTTAGTCTGCAGACACAGCACAGAGAGATGGATCTGACAATCCATGCCATACCGCAATTCTGTGTGAGGTGTGGTGGATCTATTGAATGTATGGAGAACCTATTCATGGTGACACCAGTTCTTTTCAAAAGGCTGAGTGATTGGTTCGGTAATGGGCCCACATTGCGGGACCTACAGTGGTGGTGGTGGTGGTGGCAGGAGTGGTGGTGGTCCAGGGCACTACAAAGATGTAGGCCACAGCCTGGGTCTGGTGTCGGCCGTCCGACACCGAGACGGTGACCTCGAACGCGGTGCGGTCATACACGCCGTCCACCACGAAGGAGAAGGCGTTCAGGGAGAACAGGCTCAAACCGGTCAACTGGAAGCGGTCCACCGCAGCTCCTGAGGTAAATACGTGCACAGAGACCATGGTTCTCTCACAAAATGTTCTGTGAAATATGTTTACATTTGGATGTGCGCTGTGGTACATACAGCATATGTATATAAATGTACAAAACCTCAGCCTACCGTTAGTGATGGTGGCTGTGAGAAAGTCGTTGTCTAGGTCACTGCACTTGAACGAGAGGATGGCTAGCTGGTGCGATCGGGTGGAGAAGATGGTGGACTCATAAGCGACCGGGTCACACACTGGGGCGTTGTCGTTGACATTCTGAAAACGGGGACATGTTTCACACAAAGCAAGTCACACCCGAACTTGCATGTGAGGTTTCTGTTGCTAAATTGATTTGGTGAAAAAAAAGGAATGCCCTGATGAATCCCATCCGGTCCATCTCACCTCCACCCGTATCAGGAGATTAAAGGATTTCTTCTTGCGGTTGGTCTTGTCCACGTCCTGGTCGTAGTCCTCTGCCTGCACCGTCACCGTGTGGGTCTGCTCCACTTCAAAGTCCAGCTCGGTGTTGAGGTACAACTGGCCTACGTGTGGGAAATACAGAGCGTGTTTAAAATAAATGGAGAAGGACAAAGATGGGCGTGTGTGAGGTGAGGAGGACCATGGAGAGGCCCCCGTAGGGAAGACAGCGGCCTCACCCCCCACGGGATCCAGGGAGAGCAGGTTCTGTCCCGTGAGGAGGGAGTAGCGTATGTTGCTGAAGGGCCAGTCTGCGTCCGTAGCCTGCAGCACTCCCACAGCCGTGCCGGGCCGGGTGGCCTCTGGGATCGGGAGCTCAAAGGGGGCCTGGAACACCGGCTCAAACTCATTGACCGGCGTCACCGTCACCAGAACCCGCACCTGAGCTGCTGGCACAAAGGTGGCCATCAACTGTGTCCGTGAATCCAACCAACGCACACGCTATGGCCTAAGCACCATCCACGGATGAATTGGCCCGTGACTATGAACCCAATAAAATAAACCACCTAGAATGAACCACAGAGAAGTGAGAGAGACTTGCATGTCATGGGAGGGCTGCCCGAGTCGGTAGCCAAGATGGTGGCTTCATACTGGAAGCTGTTGGAGGCTATGGCTGCAACATCATAGTCCAGTGTGTTGTTCACCTGTGAAAAAGGCCAACTGTTACCACAAAAAAACGTAAATGCAGCACATACCCGCAGAACCAAAAGAACATCGCTCATTAACGCTCATTAATCAGTGTCAGTTTGTCTCCATGTACTACTATGTATGTGTATCTGTTTGCTTCTACCTGCAGCTGCCCGTCTTTGAGGCGGAACTTCCAGAACGCCAGCGTGCTTTGGACAAGGGAGAGCGTGACGTTGCGGTTGCTGACGTCGACATCGACACAGGTGAGGGTCCCAAGATTCCGACCCACCTCGATGGTCTCTGGCACCTCAAGCCTACAGCATGACAACACCCGGGAATTATCACAGGGCTTTTCAAAGCAGGTCAGTGTGTCAAGTGAGTGTAAGGTGTCTTGTTCAGGGCAGCCTGATGTGCCTCATCCATCTGTAACAGGACCTGCATACAGGGCGAATGTGGTACTGATTAACACAGCGTTTGGAAAGATAAGAGTTGAAATTGAAGTCCTTGCTAGTGGATGCAGACTCACTCCTAAAGATATTAACACCTGCTAATGGGAGCATCCACAGAGTAGGTCATCAGCTACAGTGTGGGTGGTCTAATCTATCAGTGGGTCAGAGAGTAATGATGCTCGTCTCAGCTTAATGTCCACCATCGGTCTCCCACTTAGTATCCCCGCTCCCTTCCTACATTCTCTCACTTTCCCCTCCCTACCACTGGCCTCTGGAGCAGCAACACTCACAGGAAATTCATTACCAGTGACCCGCAACGGCCATGACACCGATAAAGGATTTTTATTTTTTTTAATGGGAGCCTCAAAGATACTTTTGAACTAGGGCGCTTATCTGTCCCGAGGGCAGTTATTTGTTAAGCTAACTAAACACCCAGGGATTTAAATAACAGAAGATAAGGAGTGACGGAAGGAAATGTCCGCCAGACCCTGAGGCCGCGAGCCGTGAAACGGGAGACGGGCTGTGCCTCGTACACAAACACGGAGGGGGAGCAGAAGGGCGGGTACTCGTTGACATCCAGGACGTTGACGGTGAGGGTGGCCGTGCCGGAGCGCCCCTGTGCCAGGCTGGAAGCCAGCACCAGCAGGACGCTGAGGGTCAGCGCCCGCTCCGCCTCCAGGTCCAGGTTGTAGGCTGTCCTGATGACACCGTCCTCTGGCAAAGGAGAAAGGACAAGCCATCACGCCCAGTCATGAAAGCTCTTAACTAGAATCATGACTTTGCAAATAAGAACTCTATTAAATGAACCATTGGACATTCATTTCAGTGTTGAGTAAGAAAGCAGGGTAGTATGTAAATGTAAGAGTTTATTCCAAAACCTCTTCCGATCTTGAAGGGCGGATAGTCCCTCACAAAAGTGTAGATGACGTCAGGGCTGGAGGTGTTGGCTCGGACTGAGGCCACAACATTCCCAGGGCCCTGGTTCTCTAAGACTGACACGTTCTGGGGGCTGAGACTGACGATATAAAATAGTTACTCACATCTTAATCTCACAATTTTGAAGATTATCATAGATTTGCCATTATAGATTTGCGTACACATCAGAGACCAAATCATATCTATAAGTGGAATGCACCCCTGCTCTCACATAAAATCCAGAGGAGGATTGTAGACTCTGAGGACTTTGATCCGTACCGTCCCGGTGCAGTTAGCTCCCTGTTGGTCATTCACGGCTACAGACACCACAAAGTCCTGCAGCATCATGGGGAGACAGAGACCCGCTGTTCAACACGACCATGACCACTGTTCTACCGCACGTATGTGGTCAATGCACACAAAGGGTGGGTCTAAATGAAACTCACCTTTTGTCCATTGTGGTAGTCAAAGAGCTTGCTGGTGGTCAGGCTGCCACCTTTATCTATGCGAAACTGACTGGTGTCGGCAGCAGGGAAAAGCTGAGTGACAGAGAACTACAGCACAGACAGACACACAGCAGAAAAGTCATTTACACTCACCGTAAAGGACAACCACATATACTATTCAATGAGGAAGCAAAGTGATACTGGTTGCGTAGCTACAGAGAGAGTGTCGTTGCGGTCTGGGTCTGAGGCCAGGACTGTGTAGAGGACGGTGGAGAGCGGGAGGTTCTCTGGCACGTGGACCTCGGCGCCTACAAACAAACACCCTTGTGGTTTGGCAAGGTGACACTGGTGTAATAAGTGGCATAATTAAGCAGTGGTAATGAGATTTGGGGTGCGCTTGTTTTACCCGCCAGCTGGAACAGGGGCTCACACTGGGGGGGTTCATTCACATCCACCACTCGGACGTGCAAGGTCTGCTCCACGTAGCCCGAAGCCGTGACCAGACCCAAGCGCACACTGACCAGGCTGGTCCGCTCAAAGTCTAGAGAGCCATTCAGCACAATCTACAAACAAACAAACACACATGCACTACCACATGCAAACTGAACATTTGTATTCGTTTCTTTAAAAAAACTGATTTAAAATACAAGCAAAAATACACTTGAAAATGTTAACCTGCTTACTCTGACCTGAACGTTAGCAATGTTGGTGCCGTTGGCCGGGTTGACGATGGGGTTCTCGAACACGTCCAGAAGAGGTTTGACGGACAGGATGTGGACGGCAGGCAGATGGCTGGAGCTCTGCACCTGGAACTCTGCCACCACGACCCTGGGACGGCTGCTCTCCAGCACCGACACAAAGGCAGGGAGGTCGATGAACTCTGGGGGAACGATCACACTAGAATCACGACAAGACTAGGAGGTCACTGGAGAAGGTCAGGGATGGGTAGGTAGGGTTTAGACGTTGGCTTTCTTAACTTCATGTTTGACTGTTAATTGAGACTGAGGGATAGGAAACGAATGCAGTCAGATTCACCTGGCTGAAGAGTTGCCAGGGCTGTGGTGGTGGTGGTGGTGGTGGTGGTAGTGGTGGTGGTGGTAGGAGTGGGTGTTGTTGCTATAATTCCAATAGCCAATTTAATACAGACTGATAACACATCAACCACTGAAACAAATACCATTACAAGCATTTTAACCTGTCCAACATTAGTGGGCCAATCATGCAAAGCTTTGGGATGTTATTACCAGAGCTATTTTCATTGGAATCTATCCTCCAGACTGGTGAACTCACGTGTGGTGGCTGCAGTAGGTGGGGGTGCGGGTGTAGGTGATGACTGGGCATCTTTATAGGAAAAGAATGAGGAAGAGTGAAGAATGTGTTACACAACAGAAATAATCTGGACTGTTTTTGTTCGTCTTTTAATACTCTGTGGTACCAGCAGAGGGCGATGTTGGGACATGATTGGCCCTTATCCAAGCTTTCTTGTGCACATTTACCCTCTCTCTCTCTCTCTCTCTTGCTCTCTCTCTCTCTCTCTCTCTCTTTCTTTCCCTCTCTCTCTCCCTCCATCTCTCTCCAGGTACTAATACCTAAGACAGTCACAATCCCAGTAAAAAACATTCTTAACACGTGGGACCTTTAAAACTTTGTAGATATTGTTCTCAGCATGATAAATTTGATCACAAATAATTTATTGATTACGGTTGATAATTTTAGGATAATATTTTAGGACAATCTATCAGAGAACAAGTCACACCATTCAGCAAATGGGGTAGACCAAAGAGACACAGATTTGATCCAGCAACACCACAACATCTTAAATTTTTCAAGGGCCTCTTAGAATAGTTTTCACACCATGTAACTGTCAAAACTGTCATCAATAGACTCACCAATAAAGGCATGGAGATGTAAAAAGGCCAGGAGTAATACCCTGAGAAGGTTCCTGTAGAGACCCATAGTTTCAGGCTGTGAGCTTGGAGTGTGGATTTCAGTGTATATAGACTGAACAAATGGCAGTGAACATGGGACTGTGTATGTTGTCTAGCCATGGTTACCTGAGCGCCCAGCCTAGGCCACTGAAAACAAACCTTGCCGGACCCGCAATGTACGACCACACCGGAAAATGTTGCAAAGTTAATGGTCTTGTGCTCAGATAAACTGATAAGTATCGTTACTAAGCCATATAACCATTCCATAAGTAACTGACATACAGAAGCCATTAAACGGGGAGGTAAGGCAGGTAGAAAAGCAGAGCTGCTCATTATGGGTACCACATTTTGGTTTGTTTGTATGAAATGAAAATGGTCCCAAATACACTTGAAGAGACCCTGTGCAATTGCTTCCTGCATCATGCACTAGCCAGACAGACATTTGCCTTGGCAGAATCAGGGGTTTCAGAGAAGCCATTACAGTCCGTACATGGTGAGGTTTATTATTGGGCCGCCTCTAATGGACTATTTTCAGAGACATTATGTTATTATAGAGAAAACCTTTTGTGAAAGCACAAGCAGAGGATACTGTGCAGCACATTAAGTCATGCACCAAGAAAACCCGTCAAAAGGAGGATGGAAACATGAATGTGTTAAGCTCATTTATTACTAGACTCAGCCTAATGGACAAGACACTTCAATTATTATTTTGATAAAGGCTAGTCTTTTTCTATTTATGCAGACAGTACCACAGCACACTAACTAGTCCCTTGACATAATAATGTAAAGCCAAATGTATGACTCGGATTGTAAAATTAACCTGTATTTCTAATTGAATTGAAAGTTAAGGAGTTAAACTAAGCCAATCTAAAATTAAGCAGAGTCGGGGCCAGCTGCAGGTTCAGACATGTCATTCATACACCAACTGATTGCCAGCTTGATTGGATTGTCCATTCTGCACACTATGCCCATATGAAAACCTAGGCCATCGAATTGTGACTACTCAAATTGCATGTGAAAAGATGTACAATCAGGAAGACCATTCGATTCAAATGAATAGCAAGCATTAAGACGTGTTAATGACAGCTGATTGTGCTTAATCTGTCGTTTGGGTATGTACATCTCACGTGTTGATAGAATGATTGCTGTTGCATACAACAAGCTATGTTTTTTAAATTCTGGTCGGGTAATTCCCATTTTGACTTTCAATGCTCAGATTTGGCCTGTGAAGTAAAACATCTGAAAAGGATTTCTATGAAGTGACCGTATGTTTGTAAACTACAAAGTGGGAACTGGTCATTGTAAGGCTTCGATAGAACACATAAAATTACAGTCTCCCTACCTACCAGACGATTTAATGTAGTCAAATTATTGTTTTCACTACTGCCTTAATAATTTAGTCAGAATTTAACTCAGGTGACCTTAAAATGTTAGCATGATTAATCTATTATGTTCTTTGGAAAATAATTTTAATTATAAGAAGGGAAATTGTGTCTTCCAACCACCGAAATATAAAATAACGCTTCCAAACAACGCACAGTTGAAGTTCCTCATTGTAAATAACGCTTCCAAACAACGAACAGTTGAAGTTCCTCATTGTTAAACATTGTTATACAGTTCCAGATGTTAGCCTATCAAAACAGATTTGTGATTTGCATACTGCCTTGTTCAGCTTCTGAGCATTGATTGGTTAGTCAAGACATGCAACGTTCTAACTGGACGCCTTGCGCGTGCTGGAAGAGGGGATCTACACAAAATCATCACGGTGCTCATGAACGCCTCACAAGTTACTGAGACTGGTTTATTGAGCATATATATAACTGTACCCGAAAACATCGTCTTGTAGGAATAAAGCAAAAGTCTTTATGGGATTAATTATCTGAGATGGATATGAAGCATGTTGATCTGAACGTTGTTCCTTAATGCAGTTCAGTATTTTGTCCAATCTCTACCAATTATTATTTCTTAGATTTTCATTTTTTTACTGTAGGAGACTGTTTCAGGCTGTTGCAGCAATTCATTAATTTGGAGGATTCGAGCTAAAAGTAAAAAATGGTAAGTGTTTTATATATTTATAATCTTTCAGAGTGCTTAATAGATATATGTGATATATTTGATTGGCTGATAAAATTGTGTTTGTTGGCGTTATCTTATTTGAAACCGTGTGAATCCCCAATTATTTTGGAATTCGCAAAAACTATTACTAAAATAATTCAGAAGTCCTTGTGCATGATGCTCAAATTCCTCAAAGTACAGCCTAGGCATTGCATGACATGTGTTGTTTCAAAATACACAGGATACAGTGTTATAATATCCATTATGCCATAATGTGCAATGGTTTTAGCTGCTGTATGTATATTATGTTGTCTATTTGTAGAAACATTGATAGTTGTGTATTTTGACTGTTGTTGGGTCGGCATGTGCTGTCTTGACTATATAAAAGCTGAGGCTGCATTGTCAAGTTGCTGCTGCATTTAACAGTGCAGTGATAAAAGCAAAGAGAGGTTGAAGGTCTTGGGACAGGGTCAAATGCTTGGATGGACAGGGGTGACATCAATTCCAAGGCACGGTAGTAAGAGGTCATAGAAGTTGAAAGGTTAGTGGACTAAACTGAATGGGCAACTGAACTGTCCATTCATTTCGCTGATAACTCAGAGCGACCTCAATGGCAAGGAGCAGTTCTGAACATGAACCTGGGTCTGGTTGGGATTCCTTAAGTTTAACTCGACTGTATCTCTGTTATGCCCCCCCCCCCTCCTCACGCTGGTGTCTCATTCAGGGACAAGGGGTGAGGTTCCTTTACATTTTAGAATGTCACATTCTCTCTGGCTGGGTCCGATATCTGGCGGGCAGCAGTGGGGTTATGACATGATAGTGTTTGTTGTCCCAAGGAGTCCCGTTTGAAACAAATTAATGCCTTTGAAAAAAACATGTCGTTATAGTAATTTCCCCTCAGCATCACGCTGGAGGTGGACAGGCTGTAAGTTGCAGGTAGTGTTGCACTAGTCCTTCAAGCAACACTTTGTGTGTCCACCATACCGTTACATGATCTTGTGTTTTGGTTTGAGTGTAAACCCGCACCTCTCACTGGTTGCTTTGGACCAATCAGGTGTGACCCCATGTGAGTCATAGAGGGAGAGGAAGTGAGAGGTTTATGCTGTTTAGCGTGTCAGAGCCTTTTAATGCACAGGCATACCGCACCCTTAACCTACCACATAATTCCTATATCCTAAACATAAACACATCATATATACCCCTAATGACCCAGCTTAACCCACAGAGGGGAAACATACCCCAAATATATCACAGCACCACTGCACAGTGTAACGGTTGAATCAGAACAATGAGAAAACGGCTGTTTATAGTATGAGAAACAACAACAATACACATAGTAATTCCAGAATGAGTGAAAAGGCTATTACGTTGGGGTGTGTTTAAATTGAGGCACAGGCGTGGTCCAGTGGATTAACCGTCACTTATAGAATAGGTGTGGGTGTCTTCTTTATGCAGACCCTGGTCTACTAGGTAAGTGGAGTCAGGGTGGTGCCGGACACTCATTAGGTGGACGAGGGGGGTGTGTTCTCTGTTGTGGCTGTGAGGTCTTACGAGAAGGGGTGCTCCTAGTATCGAAACTTGGCAGCACGGCATTTAGTCATCTGCAAGCCTGAGCCTGCCCCACAGACCCGGCGCTGTTATTAGACATTTATTTGAGCGCAATCAATGGGGCTGGCGGAGTCATTCACTGGGTTCAACAATAGTACTTTGAGAAACGATCGCTCATTACTCTTTCTTTACTAAAAACTATCAAAAGGACATCCATTTAACAATGTTTTGTTCAGTTTGAAATGACGTTGTGTGTGAATATCAGCCTTTGTCTGACCCCCGTTTCCCCTCCCTGTCTCTCCAGCTGTGTCTGCGGGAGTCCGGGGACTGCCTGCGGGAGCACATGCACTACATGATGAGGTCCCTGCAGGACCTCAAACACCTGCGGAGGAGCTGCCCCGTGCCCACCCAGCCGCCCAGCCCCGTCCCTGCACCGACCCCATCTCTAACCCACCACTCTGCAGTGGTGCGAGCCTGCCAAATGAGGGCGCTGCAACGGGAGCGCCGCACGCGCCTCCGGATTTCCGACGCCAGCACGGCCAGCACATTTGACTCAGCTTGCTGCCTGGCCAGCCCCCTGGAGGAGGAGGAGGACGCGTGCAGCCGCCTGGGCCTGAGGCTGGGCTCCCCCAGCAGCGAGAAGAGCCTGGAGTTTGACTCGGGCTACTCCGAGGCCTCCTGGCAGGAGGAGAGCGTGGTGCTCCGGAGGACCCGCAACGTCCGGGTGTCCTCCTCCGCCTGCCTGCGCACCAACCGGGCTCCCAGTGGGCGGACGCGGCCCAAGTCCACCTCGGACGCCTGCCTGGAGACGTGGACGTCGTTCGAGGCGGGCGACCCGGAGGACTGGACCACGGCGCTGCTGACGCAGGGACGGAACCGGCAGCCCCTGGTGCTGGGCGACAACAGCTTTGCGGACCTCATCCACAACTGGATGGACCTGCCCGAGTGCCCTGAGCCGGCGGAGCTGAAGCCCAGCGCGGGCCGCAGGCTGGCCAGAGGATTCCTGGGCAACATGAGGAGGAAGCTGGCGGGGATGTCTAAGAGCGTGGAGGGCCGCGTGAGGCTGAGGTCCACAGACTCGTCTCTGGGGAGCAGGAGCGACAACGCTCCCAAGCGCCTGTCCTGTCCCGTAGGGGTGCAGCAGGCGCCCCGCGCCCCCTTCTTTCACCAGTCCCACTCGGGCCTGCACGAGCTGGACACAGACTTCCACCATTTCACTGCCCTCATGAAGTCAGGCAGCCGGCAGCCCATCATCTGCAATGACATTATTGGCTACATCTGACAGACTCTTCTTTGTTTGATGGACAATCCTCACTGTGACACAATTTCTTTTTTTTATGGTAATGTTATCACTGTGATGATCTGAGTATAAGCTGTTCCAAATAAAACGTTCTATTTAAGATTGGAAGTCATTTTATTATTGAAAATGGTTTTCCACTGTATAAGTACACAAGCCTGTAAACACGATTCTTGTTGTCCCTGCTCTGAATGCCAGGAGTGGAGCGACTCT
>JAVQIZ010130639.1:0-15178 GCA_036023535.2 Galaxias brevipinnis | reverse complement strand
GACAGTTACAAAAACAACTGCCATCGACATTTTCTATTTAGCCATCTGGGTCATCAACCATTAATGAAAAACACCAAAAAGATTTACTGAGCAACGTTAATGCTACAGAAAGTGGTTTGGCAACTTGTTATGTCAATTAGCTAGCTAGCTAATGTCGACGATATGTATACAAAGTAAGGAGTTATACATATACACAATTAGTTCGTTTTCATCTATCATAGTAATATTAAGGTTACCTGCTCTCAAAAAACACATCACAGGGTAGCAGAATGAGTTCTTCTGGTCGCGAAGCAGGCCAAGAACTAGCTAACTGCTAACGTTGCGTTATACCGCTGCTAGCATTAGCTAGCTAGCTATTGCCTGAGGAACCAAATCCCCATTTACAACTACTAGTAGTACTAGCTTACAATGCAGTAATAAAATATTGTAAGGTTGGGTAGATCGCATGAACTCACAAAATACTTTTTCTTTTTTTTTCTAACTTGACTAACTGGGATTCGTTGCTATCTGAAGACGAGCTCCAAATTGACCATCACATCACATCACATGCTGGGTGGGTTAAACTAGTTCGCAGGCCGTTTGCAATTGGTCTGGAAAGGCCAATCACCTGTGTGGAAGCTTTTGCATTCCTCCTCTTCTACTTTGATGACAGGTTATATAAGGTTTCAAGGTAAACATATTTGAAATGGTAATTAAGCCATAGCACTAACAAAGTTATACTGTAACACTTATAAGTACACTCTTTTGCTAGCAACATATATTTGAGTTATATTCATTTTTCCTGTGATCAATATTGTAACTGATGGAGTTAAACAGGTTTATTTAAATTCCACCAGTTACAATATTGATTACAAAAAAATATATATATTTGGGTCCCTCAAGTGTGTATGTTTTTGATTGTAAAACTTCCTGAATGTGAGTAACTGCATGTGAACCTGGTTCAAACAAAGATTTTAGGATGTTGACTTAATGGATTGGGATGTTAGGAAGTATTGTTTGGGTGTAGATAGCCTATAGAGATGCAATATGTGCGATAATGTATTATTGGAAATAAATGAGTGAAATTAAAACGGTCCCAAAACTTAATCCATTTATATCAAAAACATTTTAGGGACCCTAATCAACTCTAACAACAACAAAAAATTGTACCAATATAGTAACTGGTGGAGTTAAGTATGTTTTTTACTCCATAGCATTTCATGAATGTGGTTGCCTGCATGATGTAAACTGCAATGTACACATAAAAAAATTGCAAGCAAGAGTAGGCAACTAACCTTGAAAGGAATACTGTATGTTCCCTTGAAGTAAACACAGACTGAAGATTTTACTTAAGATGAATCATCGTAAAGAAAGACAACACGTTCATGAGTCTTCATCTAGAGGGCAGTGCAGAACCATTTGATGTGCTCAATGGGACTGCACGGCACAATTGTGGAGCACTCTACCAGTTTCTAGTATTTTCTAAGATGGTAGACCATGGAAAGTAATCTAGTTGTAGTGTTTATAGTTTGGAAATGCATCACTTTAGCATGCACAAACCATTCTCTTATCTCTGTTGGTATTTCTGATAGGCAATGGCAATGAAAATGCCTTCTAAATGTGATGCCCTGAAAACGTTTTCAACACAGTTATTAATAGCTTCTAGATCTTTAATGAATTTCCTAATATTTTTCCAATTAGTCAAAAATGAATATTTGATTCCAAAAATCTAGCTGTTGACTGTGACATGTATATTTCATTGTTTGACTTGCAATGTAGAGATTTCATTTGGTAAAGCTAAACAAGGTTTTTACTATAGTTGATGTTCGATTTGTTATGGAATACTATCCCTATTGCAACTAAACTGCAAGGACCAACTGCCAAACCTTTTACAAGAAAGTATTGAATAAAATAAGAACCCCACAAGAAGCACCTTAATGACCCAGTTTCATAGCAAATTTCAAAACCTGAAATGTATTCCCCAAATAAGTAGGCTGAACAAAGTAAAACATCTATTTTGCACTATTCAAATTGGCAAATAAAATATGAGTTTAGCATTATTAGGAATGTTGTAGATAAGATAAAACATAAGAAAGCATGCTAAACCAGGTAGTGGAGTTAGCCTTTTTTTTGTAATTGACGTCTTATATTGAAAGTGAATGTGAGGTTATGAGTATGTTTTATTTTGGGAACACGGATTGTCCTTAAGAGTTTAGTCTCGTAGATCTCTTAACTCCACCACATCCAAAGCCAAAGTTCAGCCATGTTCAATAATGGAACATGCAGAGACAAAATATATTAAAATATGTGCTTGTTAATGTGAAGAGAAACAGCCCCTCTTTGACCTGCAACAGCCCTCTGTGTTACTGACAGCTTGACTTTGCAGCCAGTGAATTGGGGCAGCAACTTCATGATTGGGGGGGGGGTGCAACAGATGAGGAATACATTGAATTCTGCATGCTGAAGTGAGGTTTGTTGAAGAAAATGTATACATGCTATGTTTTTTAATACTGTATGTATATACAAAACAATAGTCTAGACTGGAAAGAACCTCTTACATGTCCACATCAAGTGAACATGTATTGAGTATTGATCTACAGGTTTCTGGCAACTTTATGGTAATTCAATGCTAGAGGTAAAAAATTTTCCTCTAAGCCTCAGGCGTGCTTAGCTGGTGGAAACTAAGATATGAACAAAGTCTCTCTTTTGCCTGATTGAATGAATGTATGCAGCAGGCCTTGTGTCCACCCCTCACAATTGTGGATTCCAGGGAAGAGATTCTCTATTGCTAGCACTACTGACTATCACTACATTGGGGGAAAGCTGACTGAACCACACAATACCTTGCGCCTTACCCCTGGAAAGAAAAACTGGCACATGATATCTTCAATAGGACAAGACGACTGAGTTGAATTGCATATTGCAATTGAAAATTTACTTCTGGCTTCCTAAAAACTACAGATGTGCAGGGTGCAGACATTATGGCAGATGTTTACAGGTGGGGCAGTGGAAGCTGATAAACATCCCTTTGCCTACTCTGCCACAGATACCAATCACTACACACAATACACTGACACACTCCGTTTGCACAAAGGTCCATCACTGTGATGTAGGAAACAGATGTTTAAGATACATATCCCTTGTGTTGCTTGTGTAAATACATTTTCAACCTGAAACATATAATAGCCTAACATATTACAAGTACAAATTGGATTTGTGCTGTGTTTATGGCATACATTCTTTCCACAAACACATTGTCTATGCATGTTCCTTCCTGATGTGTTATACTAGCAAGGAATGACTCATTGCTTGTCCCCCACTCGGCTGAGTCAGACTAACAGAATTTGAAAACAAGGCCCTCCTTACACCTGAATAGGCAAAGAAAACAAAGGGAAATATCACCGATATGTGCCGTACACAAGGATTTTGTTGCAATGACTACTATTTGGGGTTTAGTTAGTTTAGTCAGTTACAACATATTCTATGGACATCAGAAACATCTCCAAATTGTCACTGTAATCCTGAGATTAACCGATGATGCTAGTATGTCTCTGTCTACCAGCTTTGGTCCAAGCCCCAGGTACTATTTAAATGATAGCTCGACTAGGCAGCATTGCGCGTGTAAAAATAATTTTGCTACTCCACCCCCAACCCAAGGCCCATTGGTCTTGGTCCTTTGACACCTTACAATGAGAACTAATGTGCAAACCTGGACGCAACCCACTACTTTCCATAACACCCCAGAGGTCAGTACTTAAGGTCAATAGCACAGTTAATTAATCTATTTAACTCTTCGTGTATCAGCAGGTTCACAGCTACACGGCTATTCAACATATGTGGGAAGGCAGTTTCTGCCCCACTGACATACATATACCGCAATTATTAAGCGCTAGATGTTCTGGGAGTTTTTTTCAAATCATTCATTTGGCACATATAGGAACTTACTCCAGAAGCACACCGCAATACCAGTTGCAATCCACATCTAAGAGGCGGTGTCATAAAGTTTCATTTAAGGTTTGTTTGCTCATTTCCCTTCACCTTAACTGACAAATTGTAACATTCAGAAGAGACACATCCTATATCCAGGTTCACAAATGTATTTAAAAGCCTGCATTGCCATTAGACCTAACTTAACTCTTTAGAATTGAACAGTGACATCCCTTCCATATTGAATTCCTGCTTGATTAAGGTGTGTGTGTGTGTGTGTGTGTGTGTGTGTGTGAGAGAGAGAGAGAGAGAGAGAGAGAGAGAGAGAGAGAGAGAGAGAGAGAGAGCCCAGTTGCACACCTCACACTTAGATTAAGACGAAAGACTGTTTAGATGATTTCATATCCACTCCAGCTGTTTGCCATCAAGGCGTGCCTGTCAGCCCACTCTTTACCTGGGGAATTGTCCTGTTCACGCTGACCTTTAAATCACTCTCTTTTACCCTTTTCTGTTGCACTCGAGATGCCTTTACTTCTTGTTACTTTCTTAGGTCTGCCATGATTGTGGACTAAAATCAATGTAACATGTTGGGTGGTGAGTTCTACTCCTTAGGGCATTAAGGAGTAGCTTAAGCGTTACAGTTGGTAAAAGCTAGCCTGGTTAACAACTGACTGGTGGTCCACCTGTCAATATCTGGTTTCAAAATGGTTCTGAATTAATTTATACGAAGAGTTTTATGGACATTGGAGAGTTTTTTTTACATGAAAGTCCAACTTCTGTGAGCAATTTCCACACTATATTTTGAGAATACAGTTGACTTTTTTTTCAAGAACAAAAGTTTTATTTATGACTAAATCAATACATTTAAAAACAATTCATGATGCATTATTGTCTTTTATCTTCTTACTAATGACTTCATTCACCAGATATAATGTCAAAATCATGCCTTTATTGTAACAAATTCTATAAAATATAATGTCGATATTATTTACAAAGCACAGCCTGAATAGACTTTTTGGACTAAAGTAAGTTGCCTCGGAGCCAGATGAATCTGCATTGATAAACAATCTGTCCAGCCTGTACAAAGCAAATACTTATTCTCTGTCCATATTTTAAAATAACTCATCTTTTGTCAGACACGCCTAACTGACAATTGTCCACAACTAAACGACAAACTCTGCAGTGCTGTTTAATACCCACCATGCTTCCTCCTATTACCTCACACATGCTGGTCCGCTTCTAGGTATCTTTTTCCCCTCAGGCAAAGCAGGTTTCCACATACCCAGTGGCTTCCATTTGCTGTGAGGTCAACAATATGGAGGTGGCCGAGGGAAAGGAACAGTTGCGAGGACTGGGTCTTCTTAAATTGGTATTCCACCCATAAACTGTATATATAATCTACAATGTACGTATTTAACTGCAAAACATAATTGAATAGGTTGTTTTTCTTATACTTTAGTATAACTTATTAATTCAATGGTTTCTAGTGGTTTCCTGAGTTAGTTGATCCACCACAAAAAGCAAATAAAGGTCTTCCTGAAAGCCTAAATTCCCATCTCAGACTAAATGGCATGTAAAACATGTATTGAATACAATCTAAAGGTCACATAAAACCTCTCCTTTCAGGGCCTCCAGGCACCACTTTATATATAATATATTTTTTTCTTTTTCAAAATATATTTATAAATTATTTGAATTCTTCTTTGTCTAATCAATCAAAAGCCTGATTGGTAAATTATCAACAATGTTATCTTCTTGAAAATTGACAATAATGGAACAAAGTAAAGTATTTACATACCTAAATGTCCTGTAGCATTCTACCTGCATCTAAAATGACATCCAATAGCAGACTCATGTTTGATGTCCAAAAAGTAATTTGGTAAGAAGTAACATTTCAAAATCCTCTTCACACAAGTTTTGCCTAGTAATTGGGGAGGTAATTGTGTTCGAGGATAGAAGTCAGCAATGCATGAGAATCGTGAAGAAAATACATTAAATGCAAAAGCATATAAATGGATAATGAGAATTATGATGCTTCAAGAACTACAAAGGGACAAAATGCCAGATATTGCCTTTCTATGGGAAGTACCAAGTCATCTAGGTTCCCCTACATCTCCAGGGACAGGGGCTAAAGGATATGCCCCTTCCTCTGATCCGGATCTAAAATGCCACTCCTCATGGGGGATCCAGTCACTGATGCTCAAAGTGCTGAACACTATATGATCTGTGAGTACTTTAAGCAAGTAAAAAGCTCCGCTGTTTCAGCAGAGAAAATCAAATAAAAAAATTGGGACTGTTTCGATGACTGTTATTTTTACTGTGCTTTTCAAGATGTGTGTCATTTCAGACAACCAATGCTTTGTATGTATTCTAAAAACCCTGACCAAAACACATATTCTGTATGCAACCCAATCATTTCATTCCACACAGTTGCAATGCTGAATTCCGTTTTATATTAGCTTACTACGATAATTTCAGGGAGTGGAGACTATCTGTATTACTATTTCTTCCCTTAAAACTTTGATAATGATGATTTAAAAGTGAATGCTATGAGCTTGATGTTGAAATGTTACATCTCTTGACTCTGTGGTGCTCTCTGGTGGAGAAGCAATTCATGTGATTATGTTGTGTAAGTCAACAGAAGTACAATGATAATCCTATTTTTTTCAACATATTGGTCAGCAATCATAATCTTTGATGAAATATTTAAAAAATGTATATACAACTTTGTATAAATACTAGTGCATGTCAGAGGGCATAGTTTATTTCCATGCTGTTTTAAAAAAAAATATATCCATCTATTAAGTGAAGTATTGTTTTTCACTAAAGATACACAAATCTTAGAAACAGATTCAACAGTCAATAAATTGTTTCACAGATGAAAAACCAAACTGTGGTGTGTCTTTTTTTGTCCTCACTGGGTTCATAAACACAGCAAATCATCTTGAACTGAAGACAAAAGTCAACCGTATTAATACAAAGCAGAAAAATAACGGCTATAATTGGTGATTTAGTGAGAAAGGTTTTGCTTAAATTACAATCATGATCATTTCTTTATATCTGCATTTTAATCCTCTTTACTTTAAGACTGTCTATTGGTTTCATCCTTTGTAGTCTATACTTAGGAATAAGACTGCAGAGATCACAAAAAGCCTCACTTCGGTTTTTGAAAATAACCAATTTATTTCTAAACACATATTTAGAAAATGTTTTGTAAACAGGTTTTCTGATTAATTCAACAGAACCACAACAACTTAGAAGTAAATTTCAGTTAGGTATGAAGTCATCATGTAAATACCAAAATATGAAAATACTGTACATTGACCAGGTCAGTGGTGGAAATACATCTTTAAAAAAACGTAGCCTTGGCTGTGGCTGTGGTTCACATAAGGGACCCGCTATTAAGCATATTTTGAGATGATAATCTATCAATATTCTGCACAAAGAGTACATTTTTATTCACAAATGCTCTCGTAATGCCCTGGATGTAGCAATGTAACCTATTCTAGGGACTTTTGAACACTCCTGTGTGTTGTTGGTTGTCCAGATGAAAGGTTATGGGGCCCCACTCCCATGGTATGACCAAATCCTGACCCCAAAATATTTTAAAAGATGTGATTGAGTCCTTGGGAGCTGTGGGCCCTATCACCCTAATAGGACCTAAGCAGGAGCACCCCCAGTCCTATCCATTCGTCCATGGGGCTGCCCAGGACGTTTCCCAGCTGGTTGGGGGCTGGTTGGGGTTGTCCTGCTAATGGTCCTGGAGCCCTCTGGCTGAACCTGTCCTGGAGGACGCTGAGGCTGGGTCACAGCCTGATTGTCTGGCTACAGCTGCTGCCTTCTTAGCTTCTGGTTCTTCTCCAGTAGAGTCAGCTCAGCCTTCCTGCCGCTGGCGGTGGAGCCGGCAGCACTGGGGCACTGGGAGGACGCCTGTGATGCTCGTCGCCGCAGGTTACGGGAGATGGAGCGGTGCAGGTTTTTCATGGAGGAGCCGGCTGCCATGGTGACCACCCAGGGGTGACACAGCGCCTGCTCTGCAGTCAGGCGGCCACTGGGGTCCACTGCCAACAGACGCTCAATGAGTTCCTTGGCTAGGTTGGACATTGAGGGCCACGGCTGTGTGATTGGAAGGAGCAAAGTAGGATGATCACCCACACGGTGAATAGAATAACCCTAACCTCTGCTGCATTAATTCTGCCCACACATCCAGATGGTTTGGTATTCTGAGTTCCTATAACACTGGCAGGGGAGAAGGAGGAGATGACTGAATGTATTCAAAGCCTATTCAATCAGAGCAATGCACATGGTTCCATTCCAATAGGGCAATAATAAGATTGTGATCCCTGTCCTATGCAGCGCTAATATCCAGAACTAAACACAAAGCACAGCTAAATGTCACTGAGCAAAAGAAGGAGGTCTTGGCTAGAGGGAAATGAGGCCTGGATGTTTCAAGACTGGAATGGGTTTATGTGTGGGAGTGGGATTCATGCCTTATTCTAGATCGTTTTAGCTTCATTAAACAACCACAACACACATGCCTCTTTGTTTTATCCAAACATCAAAACATCCACCTTGTCAAGAACCAAGAAGGAAGTAAAAAACATTATACATTGGCAATCCAAGACACTGTAGAGTACATTTTAAAAATTGATGCTAAATAATCATTTATTATAATAATTTTTAATATTATTATTATTATTATTAATAATAATAATAATAATAATAATAATAATAATAATAATAATAATAATAATAATAATAATGATAATAATAATAATAATAATACATTTTATATAGTTTTAGCGCTTTTCTCGAGACTCAAAGTGCTTCACACAAATTGGTCGCCAATTAATTACACAGAGCGAACAAAGAATGGACCGAGACCTATCAAACACAACACTCAGTCTGAGTGATACCACGGCAGCCAATCTGCACCAGATTATTAATTGTCAGGCTTTTGGTCAAATATTTGTAGACACGATTGCCATTGCTCTGCTCAGGTGACTGATGCATCAAAAATCTTACCTTCACCTCTCCACATTTAATTAAATATCAGAGTGGCCGCTATCATTGTTATGGAATCATTTTGTATAAATAGGCCATTGAAACAGCCATAGATATAATGTTCTTGTATAAGTAGAAGGTTAATTACAAACTATAACTAAATATAGGCTATATCACTAAATTGAACAAGCCATGGCATTCAGGACCTTTCCACTAAAATCAATGTCAAGGTTGTCTGCATAGCTGTATAGCTGATATCTATTGAAAACAGTTTCTACTGTTACCAAATGCCCACACATGCATCTCTCATGCACAAGCACAAATATGCCCATATAAACTAAATATATATTTTATTTATATATATATATACACACACACACACATACATATATATATATATATATATATATATGTATATATATATATATATACAGTATATAGAGGGTTATTCTACATATATATAACGTGAATATCTCTCACCTCCAAGGCTAAACTCAAACTTCATGGATGTCTCGCTCTCAATTCTAATCCAGAAATGCATTGCTCTTTTTTTGTCTCTCCACCAGTAATGACGATTAATCAAGCATGAAATTGACAATTGCAAGTCTCTTGCCAGCGAGATGAATTCAAAGAGGCTGGTTTCTTTCATACTCACAGTGTACAGGGTGAAGAGGAGCTTGCAAACAAAGAGCTGGTAGTAGTTGGAGTACTGAACTACAGCTATATGCTGGTTTTACATTCAGTGCACACACTTTCTATAATTGTGTTGTTATTTCACACTCAAGAGGCTGGCTCAGTTTGACAAAAAGGGAAGAAAATGGGTTTGATTGACTTCCAAACTATGAACAAATATGACGTTCCTGTTCGTTATTTTGCGGTGATTCATTGAGTCCTCATTACCATCCTATGGTACACATCTGATGCAGCAAGGAATATGATGTATTCCAGGAACTAAATGTAAAAGGAGCACTGGACATGAGCTCAATATCTCAGCATGCCACATATTATAACCTCCCAAATAGCTCCTAGGGGAATGTGGTTTTGTTCAAACCATTATGAGCAGGAAATGACAAAGTAAGGTTTGAGAGCTGTATATATTAACGTATATTCAAGAAAGTCTTTCCACCTACCATTTGATATACGTGAAGAAGATACAGCATGTCTGTGGTCCATTGGAACCGAGCCACCAATTTATTTTCTCTAGTCTCTTCTCTTCATTTTTAAATTTTTTACATAAGACCACAACAGCTTTATTAGGTTTGTTGAATGAGTCTTGAGTCAAAAGCCATACATCACTGTTGAGTAGAGAGACATTCTGTGGGAGAGGTATAGGGTGTGGATATAGTGCGAGTGGCTGGGAAAACCTAGAGGGCCTGGCTTATTGAGTAACATCGTGTTAGTGAGAGAGGAGGAGAGGCTCTACTGGCTCACTTAGTACCAGGCTACAGTCTTACCTCACAAATCCATAATTAGAACAAATGAAGGACAGGCTACAGGGTAGGGTTACGCCAATTTGATTTTGTGGATGATAATCTGCTGAATAATGTACAACTGCTGACATGCTCCTCAGCATCACATGTATTCCCTCTGTTAAAGGAGCAAATCATTTTAAAACTATCTGAAGTTACCATATTTTATATTCATAAGGGGTTGTGGGAGTACGTAGACCATACAGGTAGACCTCATCGCTAAAGCAATATAACAAACATACAATTAGTAAGTGTCCACTATTTAGACGAAGTTGACGTCTTGTGTAGCATGTTACATTAGCGAATATTTTCTGGACACTGACTGAATTAATTTTCAAATCTCACTAGGGGGCACACTGGGTTTAAAGATTATGCCTGCGGTTAAGCATTGCATATGTTCTGGATGGATCGATCTTTTTCTGGTTTTAGTAACACAAGGTTTCGTAATTCACCTCCATGCCACTCTAATGATGCGGCGTGACTAATGCAGTGGGTACATGCTTTCTCCACAACACACACACAAAGTCAAAGACACCCACTGACAAAATCCCTCTAACACCCCCTGCCATAAACACACTTCAGGTGAAATGCTCAGGTTAGGCGTGACGGCAGCACTCCATCCTGTGTGCAGCAAACGTCTTGAGCGATAGGGTGCAAAAAGCCCTGAGGCCAACTCCTCAGACCGCCGTGTCATCTCATTCATTCACCCCTCTTTACCTGCCTCGATCCACCCCCCCCCCCCCCCCTTTACAGTTCAGTAAACGTATGAGTGTGAGTTTGTAGCACAGAGCCTCAGGGCAGGGACGTGACACCCCCGTGGAGCGCTGTGCTGCTGGGGAGGAGCAATGGTCTGGGGTTCAGGCCAGGTGCCAGGGGCTGTTTACACAACCAAACAGGTCTCACCTCCATCTCGCCGCTTGGACCCCAGGTGACATCCAACCCACCGATCTACCACTTCCCTCCACATCAATGCCTGGAACTGGCAGGGTTCTGTTTTGTTCCCCTGTTCTAACTAAATCAAGAGGCAGGAGGAACAGAGTTTTGTCTTGTTTGCCCTGTCCTCGAGTGTGCATTGACTTCTGATTGAAGTTTTAAAAACAGAGCAAAGGATTCCCTGGAATCCATTATTCACTAATTATAGAGTAGCAGACTTTGATTACAGCTTTGATCAAATCTTGTGGAGGTTTAGCTTTAATCTAATTTACGATTATGGGTGTGTGAGTGTGTGTGTGTGTGTTTGGGTCTGCGTCCATGGTTGTCTGTGTATATTCAGTATGTGTATATACGTACTTGAGTGCATGCCTGTGGGTGGTTGTGCGAGCTGTCAGTGTGTGATTGATGGCTAATCCATCAATGAAAAACGGAATTGTTATTCAATGCAAGTGATGACAACATATTTTCCTAATTATGTAGTAGTATATTAATGGACAAAGAATCAGCTTAAGTTGATCCCCCTCAATGTCACCTGGAAAGCCTTAGGCTGTAGAATAGATTAAGTTGTGAGCCAGGGCGGTCCCTTGTCCAATGTGGTCTTGGCCTCAATGAGACGCACAGTGCATGAAAAGCCTCAGAGAATAAAGTGATCTAAGCCTTTGTATAAACCTCCTGTAGGATTTGAGGCATTGTTGTGTTGGTGGTCACTGCAGCAGGGAACATTGGGATAATAGAACAGGGTCTATGTTGTATGCCAGACTGAAATGTCAGACTGCATCCCCAAAAATGGGCCAGATTCTAAGCCCAGTGAATAATCCAGCCTTGAGTGTAATCAGCGTGAAAGAACAGGCCCAAACTCACCACCAAGCTAGACAGATCAGGCTGTTAAAAATACCCACCTCGGTTACACAGCAACTGGGGCAGTAAATAAACAAGGCAAGGGTCCCATTTCCCGGTTTGGATAAGCATTTCTAAAGACTTAAATCCCACAGTACTTATCCATGCATATGCATTGCAATACGGAATTCGAGTATACCAAAGAGAGAGGGAGACAGAAAACAACACTTTCTAGTATTGTAGGATGAACACCAACGTTTCAAATCACTTACTTGAACCATCAACACAGTTAAAAGTGCCATTCTTTTTACAGTGGAGAATTAGAAAGGGAGTGGTATCGCCCATATTCAGAATCACTCACCGCCGCTTTAATGGAAAATGTAGTATGTGGTAATGTAATGAAGACTCACATATGGTTTAATGTTTAATAAAAAGCATAATACATTATATCAGATACGTATTCATAGAGAGAAGTCATACTAAACATGTATACATTAGACTTGCCTACTTGGAAATGGAAAACTTAATGTTGTCATCATGTTCATGACCTTACAGATAGTTTTCCTTAAGTGTGACAGCTGCAGATCGGATGACAAAACAGGCCCGTTCCAGACTGCTTTGATTGGGGGGTGTGCAGTAAGAGCTGTTGATTGGTCACCAACTGCTGCTGTGCTGAGTGCCCCAGGGATCATGTTTAACCACAAAAAACAAAATATATTTTTATAGAGAAATGTGCCAACACCATGCGTTGTAAATCTTAAGTTAGCTAACACTAACACACACAGCTAGCAAACTACACGTAGATGGTGATTGCAAATTATTTAAAATAAATAATACCAACAACCACAATTTGCAAGTAGCCAAAATAAATCTGAGTATGAGCCAACTGAGGAGCAACTGAGTATGAGCCAACTAGGCTGGTAGCCAGAATATAAGCAATTGAGTAATAACAAGGTGAAATGATAGCAAAGTACATGCTCTCCCCACTACATACACATTTTTTATATGGCCAGACCAACCAATCACATATAAGTAAACTTTGATTTTGTTGATGTGGCATGTTTATGACTGGCCAAATTGACATGGACAAAATAATTTTTGGGATGAAGTAGGGTCTGTTTGGTAGATAGGATAGGTGGAACAGTTGGTGGGGCATTGGACCACCCATAAACCTCCACACCAGTACCCATGCCTTGAGCCGGGCCCTTACTTACATCTCTATGCAAGCTGTGGCTTCCTCTAAGGATGGCCCTATAAAGCCTTGGGCGACTGTCATCATCAAAGGGCAGTGAGCCACTCAGCATAAGGTAGGCAATGACACCTAGAGCCCACATGTCCACCGCACAGGAATATGGCCGTCTCAGGATCACTTCGGGAGCCATATACTCAGGAGTTCCACAGGTGGTTCTTAAGGAGCAGTTCACACTTCCAACCACATCGACTCCACCTTCATCCCCTCTATGTCCACTTACTTCCCCTTCCGCTTGTATATCCCCAAACCCACAGATCGAACTCCTAAAGCCGGCCAAGCCAAAGTCTGTTACCAGCAATCTGGAGTCAGCCCCAGGATGGTAGTAGAGGAGGTTCTCTGGTTTGAGGTCTCTGTGGACGATGCCTAGATTGTGAAGGTAGCTCACTCCAGCCAGAAGAATTTGCAGGGTGCGACTGGCGTCTCGCTCAGTGAAACATCCCTTAGCGATGACACGGTCTAGCAGTTCTCCCCCGGTGGCTAGCTCCAGAACCATGAAGACTCATTTGGTCGACTCACGCACCTCCCCCAGTTGAACCACATTGGCATGACTTACCCTCCTTAGCACAGCCAGCTCAGAGGAACACACCCCACGTCCTTCAGGGGCCTCCACTTCCATCACTTCGATGGCAAAGGGCTGACGTGTTGTCCTGTGCACTGCACGCACCAATTGACTGAAGTGACCACGCCCAAAGAGGGCCTTAATGTCATACCTGGAATAATGAAAAATAATTTTTTTTGCATTTATTTAAGAAATCATTCGTTTTACAATCACTGTCACCATTTTACCTTCATTTTATCAGTAAAGTCACTGACATTTGTTATTCTTTTTTTCAAGTCAACCCTATTATTATCATCAATGCAATATAATCAAAAATAGTGCAAGGTAGCAGTCAAAGCATAAAACATAGACTACAATCGACCAAGTTCAATACACTTTTTACTGGTGATGTAGAGGTGGTCTATGTTAACCTACCTTACTGTCACACTGGGATCAAACCTGGCCCCAGTGAATCAAAACAGAATAGGGACTTGCCTCACATGTGAGAGCTGCGTAAGGGTTTCATGGAATGCTGCTTTGGAACCTCATACTTTGTAAGTACTTATACTTATGTATTTCCATAAAGCAAAACAGGAATTGGCCCCATTTGTTTTATGCAATATTGGTATCTAAACTATGCGGGCTTGTCTGGCTTACACGGTAGCTCGTGTTAGCATTCTTCTAGCTTGTTGTGCGGCGTTAGCATGCTGGTAGACGTACATGCTGCCAGACTTTTCAGGATATATTATATATTCAATGAGTGGTTGTACAGTCAGAGCGTCATTTTATAGTGTAATATAATCGATTTTGGTACCCCCCCTTTTGTTCCAGAGGCTCCCGTGAAGTCCAACTCCAGAGTGACTTGCAAACCATTTAAAACAGGCTTCGTTGAGGTCTGATGGTGGTGGGTTTGAAAGAAAACAAGTGTTTCCACTTTCAATTGTCAGTTTGCCTTAAAAATATATGTCTATAATTTTATTTGGAAGGGTGTTGATGTTACATAAATTGATGCTTATTAAAACGTTTTTATTGAAACTGCTGTCACATGGTTTTCTTTGTTCTTAAAGTGTAAGTGGAAACTGAATTTGTTTGCAATTCGCATGACCAAGTGTTTTTGGTTGTGTTGGGTATTAAAGTCTCATCTTAGCTAGGAACCGCTTTGCTCACACACAGACATTCACACATACACCTCCAGGCCTATAGGGGCGCCAGACAACCAGAGAACCGATACTCGTAAAG
>JAVQIZ010130637.1:0-13502 GCA_036023535.2 Galaxias brevipinnis | reverse complement strand
GTGTGTGTGTGTGTGTGTGTGTGTGTGTGTGTGTGTGTGTGTGTGTGTGTGTGTGTGTGTGTGTGTGTGTGTGTGTGTGTGTGTGTGTGTGTAATGCTGTGTGTTATTGTATGTACTTTTAGTAGGTTTTTTAGAGACGCTTGCTTGTGTGTGGACTATTTGAATGTATGTGTTTTGGATGTTTGAGTACCTTTATGTTTGCATGTGTGTTTGTTTCTGTCCACACTTTGTAGTATGATTGCAACTCTTGTGTTTGCATGCATGTGGATGTAAGTTTCCTTACGTGTGCTTGTGTTTCTGTGTATAGGTGTGAAATATGTGTGCTTGTTTGTGTGTGTGTGTATGTGTGTGTGTGTGTGTGTGTAACCTCTCTGTGTCTGTGTCTGGGACAGTGCTGCTGGTGAAGCAGGGCTGGCCCCAGGCCACCACAGCGGCGGGGGCCCCTGAGGGCACCTATGACCTGGCCATGGATGCAGGCTCAGAGGGCCGACAGTACCAGGCCTCGTCCGCAGCTTTCAGTAATTATGAAACTACATACTATACATTCTCAAACCCATAAAGCATGTACTTATAACACACATGAGAAACTGAAGTAGTATTACCTACACATGCTTATACAAAATAGAGCTGTATTTAATAATAATAAATACAAAAATGCGAATTATTTGGCATTGTTTTCTAACTGATGCTAATATTAAGCCCAATCAGTGATTAATGTTTTTACTTTATGTTAATACGATTTATCGCCTGAAGTTGAGTTAAAAAGAAGGCCCGCAGTCAGAAGGGCCAGTTGCTTGACTTCCTGCTTGATTTTTTTCTTTGACCTTTGTCAACACACTGGCTACTTACATTAATTGCCACAAATAAATATGGGAAATCTTGCAAAAGCGATTTGCTTGTCTACATTCTTGTTCACCCGTGTCACTATGCTATACACAATCTATCACCCATTACTGAGTATCCGCAGTAGGGAGAGGAGGGCAAACAGTGTGTGAATGTGTGTCCATGTGTCCATGTCCATGAGAGTTCTGCACCATCTATGAACTGTGAGGCATGTTTTATGGTAAACGTATCAGTTGCAAAACGCACGTTGATCAGAAATGCGTCTCTGCAGTTCAAAAGAGTAAAAGAAACTTATACTTCAAAATACTTGGCTTTACTAAGTAGGACAATGTAGTACAGTGTTGTGTTTCCACAGGTGTCACTTGCATAAGAATCGTCATTTCTTTCTGCAATCTAATTTAATGTTGTATGTATCCATCTCAAAAGTAAATCAAAGCATTAATAGAAATACAGAACCAATACAATTTAGCCACTGAGACATCTTCGACGAGTCTGCTCATGCAATAAGACACTTGTGCTCTAGACTATGACAAATGATCTGGAAACTAAAACTAAGGCTCCTTCACCCACTCTCTCCCTCCCTCCTCTCCTTCTCCTATTTTTTCTCTATTCCTCCCTACTTTTTCGTCGTCTCCAGGATATACAGCTGGGACCCCTTACAAGGTACCCCCAACACAGTCCAACGGGGCACCCCCACCCTACTCCCCGACCCCTAACCCCTATCAAACAACCATGTACCCTATCCGAAGTGCCTACCCACAACAGAACCTCTATGCTCAGGTAAGAAATATAGGAGAATAAACTTGTTTTGTGTTCAGTAGGGAGGTCACTCACAGACAGTCCTGCGTCAAACTGTTGTAACTTTTTTTCTATATAAAGAGGTATTTGATAATTGTATTTTACACTTAATGACGTATTTTAATATTCCTTCCTCCTAGTTCATGTTGCCTTTCTGTCTGTGTCTCCGTCTAGCAGGGGGCTTACTACACACAGCCGATGTACGCGGCACAGCCTCACGTCATCCACCACACCACAGTGGTGCAGCCCAACAGCATTCCCTCTGCCCTGTACCCCGCTCAGGTGCCTGCGCCCCGCAACAACGCTATGGCCATGGGCATGGTGGCCGGCACCACCATGGCTATGTCCGCTGGTGAGTGGCTTTATAGGCCGTCTCCTTACGCTTTTTAGGCATACAGTACATCTTGTGTTAGTTTAAAGTGTGTTTGTTGTTGCCCCTTTGACTGAAATGCAAAATAGGCTACTATGAAATTCATGGAAGTTGTGCAAACGTATTCAGTAGCGAAGTGGCGTTGCAGTCCTTTCTGAAAAGCAGAGATCCTAATAAGAGCGGATTCTTAACTTTCATAAATTATAATTTTCTGTCATCTATCTCGTCACAAGCTTTGCTGCAATTTAAGTGTAAGACATTTGCAGTAGCATTTGACCACTGCCTCAAGAATAGCACATATATAAGGTTTAAGTTGGAATTCTGTAAAACATTTTTCATTAGGATTTGTTGTTGTTAGAAATAGTAGGTAGAAGTAGGCAACTTAACCACTAATTTGTAAAATAATTATGAATGGCCATAAAAAGACAGGATTTCATTCATCTGAATGAGTTTGTAACCTGCTTCAACACTGTCCAGGCACCCTGCTGACCACGCCCCAGCACACCCAGCATATCGGAGGGCATCCGGTTACCCTTCCAACGTACCGCCCTCAGGGGAACCCTGGCTACAGCTATGTGCCTCCTCACTGGTAGAGCCAATGAGCTAAGTCGTGTAAGCTCCTGACCTTGGTCACATTTTTTTTAAAACATGTTAACTAAAACGAAGTGTGATGTGATGAATTTTTGTTTTTCTCTGGTCTCTCAGATCTGGAGTCAAACATCGCTCACAGCAACTCAAGTCTTACATTGGTGCAGGAGAGTTGGCGGAGGAGCACCTAGTCTGTCTGCAAGAACAAAAACTAAAGTGCATTGGTCACTTTATGCATTCTTTTATGATTTGGAAAAGCTGCTTTTTCATATTTTTTACTGTCCACGAGCCTCAGTGTTTTTTGTTTCTTTTAATCCAGACAATACGCTGACAAGCAGTGCAGTATGTCTGTGTAGTACATTTGTTATACGTTTGTCTGTGGACGGATCTTTGGTACTGAACACTGGTGTAGATGCTCAGCCAGATATTTCAGTAGTGTGAATGTATGTCTTTGTATGCTGCCAAATCTTTTCTAATGTTTCAAGTTTTATTTTTCTCAGACTGGCTGTAATTTCTCAGTCATCCAATGGGAAAGTGCCCTTATAAGTCTCATACCAGATTTCTTTTACCCTCTTGATTTGCCTTTCCCATTATGGTTTACGTTCGAACATGACATCTTCCAGCGCAGTTCAACAAGGGTTGTCTTCCAGCTTGTAGCAGTGCATTAACATGGCTTTTTAGGATTAGACCCGATGTATATCAGTCTCATTATGGTGAACCGCCAGTAGGGGAATGAGTAATATTGTAAGTGTAGTTATACAACCATGTAGAGGACATTTTCATTAAATCAGCAAAAGACCTAACTAGCTTCTATGTCTACTAGTATAGTAAGCAATTAAATATCTCCAATACATGAATTATAATGTCATATTTAAGTATACTGGTCTGTAGGGCAAGTAGTTGTGTGTGGTTAACTTTGCACACATGTGAACTCACTATACATGCAAATATACTTGCCATGTAGGTATTTCAGATGCCAGGATGTGGTCACGTGCACGTACATGATCGATATCACACATAAAGATGTAATGATGGCCTAGGACGTGAAAAAGCAAGCATACACTAAGCACTTACATTGGTGGTACAGAAGGAGATCATGGCCAGATGGAGTTTCCCTCATAATAAGTTAAGTTTTCTAGTTATGATGGGGCTGGGTGGAGTTGCCAGATTGTCAATGGGACCATTGATACAAAGATTTTGACAAAACAGATGCATGGCGGGACAAAACAGACGCTATGGCTGGGGAGCATATAAAGGGTTTTTGTGATGTCGTAATGGCAGCAAAAGGGTCAAATTGTACTGTTGAGTATGTACACTCGAATCCTTTATGTTTCTTATTTCCACGTTGATTGTAGAGGAACGTCTTGAGCGTAGGAGGATCGTTATAGGCAATAATAATCTGATTGGATGTTATGTTTACATTAGAAAATGCCAGGGGACTGCATGGTAACCAGGTTAGTGATACGAGTTCCTTAGGAGGACTGAGGAGGGCAGCAATGAGAGGCGTGCTGGGTTGGTGTAGACGCAGAGGGGCTCAGGGTCTGGTTCTGAGAATAATTTAAAAAAAAACATAATGAGGCTTTGTTGATGTTTGTTTAGGAAAGGTCACAGAGGAAGTTGTAATATTTATCCTCAATGTTTTAAAGAAACCCTTTGGGATTGAGAAAAAAAACATCTATCAAATGCATTAGTTAGTGTTGTATTGTGGACTATAGAGACTTTCTAAAGACTCAATGTGGTTGGCCATCAAGTTTGCATGTTGCCTAAATGCTACCTGGCTGTTAAGACCCTTCTCAGTGTCCTGACTGCAGGAGCTGTCTTTTCAAACTAAACCAGCCCAGGATATCATAGCTTCCTGGGTATACAATAGCAGGCACAGTCGGAGGAAGTTAGGAATATATGGAGAATTCAGGCGTAACAGGAGTAATGTGGGTGGCCATAATAAGGTGTAATGCCCCTGCTGCACGGGTCCAGAAATCCTGGATCAGGGAATAGAGTGGATTATGGGCAAAAGGCACAATGGTCAAAGTCATACGGAGTCCAGAAATGATGCAAGGGTCAAGACTATGCTATGATTCCTCTTTATAATGTAAACACATATCAATAATTATGTGAGTGTGTCAAAATAATGTATTGCACAAACATCTAAAAGTAATAATCTATTCTATCATACAGGTACTTAACCGTTAAAAGACTTTAGTGCAGTTAATTTGGTTTATTTTTGGTCTCAGTAAAAAAATAACAAAAGAAACTGTCCTGTTTCAGTATAGAAGAAAAAAAAATGCCGTTTCTAAGTTCTGTTTGTAAATTAGAGCTCCACAAACCCGTACTACCAATACCTGATGATTGACAGTCACGAGTAGCATCACTCATTGAAGGAAGTTCAGCTCTATGTACTTTTACTGGTGAGTGAGTGTGGTGTGTGTGTGTGTGTGTGTGTGTGTGTGTTTGTGTGAGAGAGAGAGAGAAAGAGAAAGAAATGTATGTTCTCTCTAACTTGGCACTGATCTGACTGTTTAGAACAAACTTTACACTAACTTTCCCTTTTAGATCAATACGTAGCACACAGATAGAGCTAGTCCCAACATTGACTTAAAAACTGAGAGTACACGCAGTCTATTGTTTTAAAGATCAAACCATTAAACAAAGAAATGTGAAGCACTTAATCCATTTATTTGAGACCATAGACAAATTATTATTTTGTAGCGCTACTCACTAGAACTTGTAATGTGATACAAGTATTAAACAATGCATAAACTAGATACACAGGACAAGTTCTTGTGAATACTATGCTGAGTGCAAAATCTTTGAAGCTAAAATCTTCAGAAAATGTTACCATGTATAGGAGTATAACCTCGGTGTAATAGTTTTTTTTTTAAAGAATGATGAGTTTTAATTTCTGTTATGTAATTTAAACGCTTTTTACCATAAGTGTTATTTAAGGTTTTATTGATTGTTGTTTATTATTCCTAAAGTAGAGGATATTTTTTGTTAAGTGGGTTACCTCTGGAGACGTCAGGGGCTATTTCAAAACACAAGTCTGTAGATTTAACGAAATGGAGTGAAGTTAAGGAGACTTTTAAGTAGACCATGGGTGTTGAAACATAAAATATATAGTAATCACTTACTATACACTACAATAGATATGAATTGACATAGTGTCTGATCTGGTTAAAGCAAGGGAATGATGTGCACATTGTCTCAATGTCCATGGTTATGAAACTCCAAGGGTGAAGTTAAGACACTAATGATCACTTCGCTATTTCAGTTTATTTTGGTCATTTACCCCTGTTAAAATGCATTTAATTTAACTTAGGGACAAAAGCATACTCTGTGTCTTCCAAAAATATAGCCAATCGATTTTCCCGACCATGTAAGCATCTTGAGATTTAGATTCTCCCAACCAATGCCCCCACAATTTTGCAATGTCCTGTCTCAACATTGCAGCAACTGTAGTGGAACATTTATGTAACATTGAGTTGGAAATGTATTGAGGCAGAGACCCAAATCAGACTTGAGTATATGGAGTCTAATTTAGTTTTTGTTATGTCATTATTAAGGATCAATTAGGGGTCCTTGTGACAGAAATAAGGCAAGTTTGTAATTGTATATTTACTGTACGATGTAGAACATTCAATAACTATTAAAATCTTTCCCAAAAAAGCTCAGCCTTAACTTTCTTTATTTTGTCTGGTCTGTTCACTTACCCGGATTTATCTCCTAAAGGTTCATAATTTAAATTATCAGTTGTTTTTCAGATTTGGATCAGCATTAAAATATTACCAGGATTAGGCCTGGCTGTTGCATAATAGGCCCACAGACATCTGTACATGTATATTTTTCAGATCGTCCACAAACGGTCAGGGCCTGTAGCTGCAGAGCTATTACTCAGATTCAAATATGATTATATTGCCCGATTTCTATATGACCTAGTGCTACAACTCACAGGTTAGTGAAAGTACATTATTTGATACATGTGTGTGTGTGTGTGTGTGCGCACAGATGTGCATGGGGTCAGAAGCGCATCCAATAATCCCTGACTAATCCACGTATTTAGAAAAGAGTGACCGCTAGAGGGATACATTATTCCCATTCATTTCCTCAGTGTGTCGCCGTCATCCCCATCTCTCCTTCACCGGAAACCCCACTGAATAGCAAACTTCGCTTTTATGTTCCTTGAGGCCAGTATTTTAGAGTCCGTCGCTCTACGAGTTGGGTCGTCATGGCCGCTTGATTCTGGCTATATCTGCACTAGCGTGTTTTTCGTTCTGTAATTACTCAGGCCAAGACTTTGCACGCAGTTCATTCGGATTATCTTTCTATTATTTGTGTTGTTGTGATACAAAAGTAAAATGCAACCTCCACCAAGGAAGGTGAGTTGTTTTGTTCACTTTTCAAATGTTTCGACGCATGAACCACATTTAATTGTTGAAGATGCTTTGTGTTGACAAATGTAAAACTTTTCTTTCTCCTTTCTTTTTTTTTTTTTTTACAAATTCGACCTGCCTTTTGATTGTCTATTTTCAATTTCAGTAGTAGGAGGCCTGTTTTCACTCTAACTTTATGGGTACTAGACTTATACAAAGCAAACACTTTATGCATGTCCCGTCCAGACAATTTTTTCGAAGCAGAAATACTATAACTTCATTGTTACTTATTCGGTCTGGGTTTTCTATCAGTTGAAGTAAACATGCTACATTGAATTGAACGTGATTGGAAATGTTATTTTGTTGCAACAATGTTTATTGCCCATGTTTGGAGTAGACAGTCAGACTTGTCCATTGCAACGAAAGGTTGACGAGGAGATCAAATTTCAAAAACATTGTGCAAAATCTGTTTGACTATTTCGACCCCGGTAACATTATTTTACGATTATAGGTATTAGCAGATCAAGGCTTTGACATTATTTGTGAGTAAGTGAATGATACGGAGGTATTTGTTATTGTTTATTATTATTATGATGAACATGCAGTTTGAATATTTCTAAAAACCTAATCTCATCAATTAGATGTTCTTATTGGCATTTGAAGGGAAATGCATTGTTTGGTCGTTCTCCATAGATCCAACATAATTGATTAATAATTAGTTGTGCTTGGTGTGTTCTAGATAACCTACAACCTCATAGCCTATAATTTGCACATATATTCTTATTATTGCGCAATTCATTCACTCACTTATTATATTGAGGTAAGAAAAACAAAATGGTTACCAAGTTGACCACAGTACCAATTAGCAACTCTTAGGTAATAAAGCCCAGTGACCCATTCTAACTCCAAGGCCAATTAGAAGTCCAGAGAGGCCTCTCCACTTTCCTCTTCAGAGCTTTACCTAACTGTCTTCCTGGGGAGCTGTAGCTGAGATGTAATATTTTTAGATGTCTGTTGGCTGTTGAAAAAAGCAAAAGGAAGAAGTATTGCTTTTGTTCGCTGTCTAAACTAGGCCTATATAAAAGAAAAACTGTCCTTATTTAGCTGGTCAGGTAAGCGAGGCTGTCCATTATGTGGAAGTCAGCCTCACCTACAATGCTATGATTATTGAACAAATCTCAAATCCGTTAACCTATTCTCTTGCACTCTAAATCTAGGTCAAGGTGACCCAAGAGCTAAAACACACTCATGCTGAGCAGCTGAGTAGGTTACACGTCAAGCACCAGACAGAGTGTGACCTACTGGAGGACCTCAGGTACGGACATGGAGGGCTTGGAACAAGGGGTTGCGCCTGCCGTTGTTGTACCCCAGACTTGTGTTGGCTAAATTCAACAACTGCTATGCGCTTAAGAATTTAATTTATATTCTATACACCAAAAATAAAAACTTTTGTGATCTGCACAACTGTTCGGATCTGCAAATACCTGGTGGTAAAGTCGTGTGTTTTGGTAGTATTTCGAATGGTTGAAAGGGCTGCGTATTGGCTCCCCACTTCCTGCCTTGGCTGGTGGAAAGATAGCAAAGCTCTGCCCCCACTCGGAACAGCTGGCAGTGAGAATCATAGAGGGTCTCCAGATGTTCTGGCTGCCCTGAGTGGTTTGCTGGGGGGAAAAGGGAGTAGGATTACAAAGAGAGGGAAACAAAGAAAGACAAGTAAGGGGAAATGTTTCATGGGCAGTTGGAAGATCATTTCCAGTAAACAAACGGAAGCCCAGGAGATTAAAACACAACTGTTCTCATTCGTAGTTGGAGTTGAGTTTGTGAGAATGACAGGAACTGAGAGGGGGGAGGTAAGGTTTGGGAATGCATGGAGAAAGGGAAGGGGAGGGACGGGAAGAGGAGGGAAGGGAAGAGGTAAACTCCCAGAGAGGATGCCAGATCTGATGAGTCAGGCTAGATAGCCTGTCATAAAATGCAAACCAGTCCTATCTTGCCTTAGTTTAATATAGCGGTTTAATAAATTTTCCTCTGGGCTAGTCGAGAATAGAATAGTTTATATTGTCCTTTAGAGATGATCATAAACGTACAGTTCACAGCAAATGTACGTGCTTAAAACATCCCACTTCCTGTGCATATTACAGACATATCCAACAGGGACAACATATCAGATCTACTCACGACAGTTAATGTCCAGATGGAGTTAATGGGGAGTTATTAGTCCTACGTCACAACACAGAATTTAATCGTGAACAGAGTTCCCGCTTTCTAAACTAAACTGCAGTGAAAAGTAGCTTAACTAATTATCCTCAATGATACCCTTCCAAATGCGATAACCCCCCCCCATGCTTGTTAGATTCAAGAGACTATTAGTTATGTATATGAAGACTTATCCCCTTCGCTGAGGCACACAAATAATGTATTATTTGAAGTGCATAGGAAGCAAATTATCCTAACATCTAATCTTTATAATCCTCACCTATCTCCTCTGATCCTTCTATCAATTATGTTGTTGTGTTTCAAGGGGAGCAGTGCATTCACACCTTGTGCATGGCTTGAATATAGCTCAGGGTAGCCTGTCTAACAATATCTCTGTTTTAGTTTTGTTGACTTTTAAAAGGTGTTTTAAACAACTTGTATGGTGTATATTAGGTGAACATTTCTGAGTTTTGTTGTTGTTGTTGACTGTGCCGTTTTGATATTTTACCTGTTTTGAAACTTTTAATCTTGTGTACTACATATGTTGCTCCTGGACAATAATGTGCCAAACCCCCTAGTGGACATGATCAACTGCTAGCAATTCTGTATGTATATATATAATATATATATATATAAATGTATAATTATGGTCTGATGTTGTTTCCACCAGGACTTATAGCCAGAAGAAGGCCGCAGTAGAGCGGGACTATGCTCAGGTGAGTAACCTCTGTTGTTTGTTCCCTCGCTTCTCGTGGTTTCAATGCCAATTTAGCTCTGTCTGCTCATTTGTATTACCCAGATATGTGCATCTGGGAGAATTGAGACGGATTCATTGTAGGCACAGAAGTTGTAGTGTGTAAAAGGTTTAGTTGTTGTCAGATTATGCGTGGATGGTAACAAGCCATTCAAAACACCACAACTGACAGAATTTATCAGTGAGGCTCGCTGCCCTGTTTTCGCCTTTTGGTGGGATTTCCGTTAGCTGTCTGTTGACTGTCTAAAAACATAGTCTCTTTATCTTGCTGTGTTACGGCTTTCCATCCATGTGTGGAATGTACACCACTATCGTGAGGAGTAGGGGCCTGGTTAAGCTATCAGTAAACTAGTTTTAACTGACTAGTGTTTTTGTGTGTCGGCATGCCCCCAGTTAAATATTTAAATGAGCTCCAACAGGGCTCCAAATACGACCAGATGGATCACCATTCTTAAGTCACATAGACCCCGTTTCTTACGGGCCTAAAACTTTCCTTCATTGGTCCCATGTGAACTTCCTATTGAGCACGGTACAATGATGTTGAAACACCGAAACATTTTGACACATTGCAGTTTGTGGTACTGATATGGCAATCTTCAGTCAGAGCAAGTTATCGAGTGATGGAGCAATATTACAAAACCAAAGTATGTCGACAGTTGTTATTTTTGTAAGGAAATCACTCGAAAAGTAGATGATCGAGTACGCTTTTGTGTTGCCTAAGAAGTAGAGGAAGAATTGAAACATTTTTCCAAAGATACTTTCTAGTAAAGTAAAAATTAAAGATACTGTCATATTGTACATAATAAGCACATTCATAGTAGTAGAGGCTCCTTTGGCCATGAATGTTTGGTCCTAATCAGATTACAATGATGGATAAGATAACAAGTGTATCATCTAGCCCTTCATTCCTGTATTACATTCCAACGTAAAATATTGAAGCAGTTGGCGCTGATTGGCAACTAGCAACATTATGTAATGAAATATGTATTGCTAGCAGATAACATACTGTGAAGCTTTGGGCAACTAAGGCTCTCTGTTTTTCTCTGGTTCTCTCAGCAATTTGTTAGCATCCGATAAAGGGCTAAGGTCGCTCTACAGCGTTCCTGGTGACATCCTTTTTGTGTGTGCATGTGGTGTGTGTGTGTGTGTGTGTGTGTGTGTGTGTCTCCTGTCATATAACTATTTTCATATATTTTTTTAAATCTCTGCACCTGTGTTGAACTGTATACTCAGCAAGTTGTTACTGTACAGCCACATGCTATTGTGACACTGCTTGCAGCGCTCAATCAAGGACATGTTGATATCTCTGCCTGTGTGGGTCTTCCTTACACCTTTCCTCTTTCCTGACCTTCTGGAGAACTTGACCAGGCAGCAGGCAGATTGAGTTACAGCATTTAACTACCCAGCATATTGCTGTGCTGAACGAGAAGACTTAGTATATCCAGCTATAGGTCCATGATGTTTCTCATGAATAACCTCATTTGCAAATATAAGAGAGTCTTTGGACTTTCTCGCTCTAAGATGTGTATATATATATACAAAGATTCCATAAACAAACCTCCTATTGATTTAAAAACTAAAAATAATCTCTCTTTACCAATCAAAAACCTTTTTTTCTTATTAGAATTAAGGATTATTTTCAGAATTTAATTAGTTAGTTCAATTAGTTGGTAGGTAGTATTTTCCCTTGTTGGTAATTAGGTGCTTATGGTTATTATAACATGCTTCTGAATCATTTTAGAATTAATACTATGCTATTTAATCCCCCCCCCCCCCCCCAATCCACCATGTCAATACATCTGTAAATACCATTGGAGCAACTAGCAGTTACTGTATGGCATGATATGACATACGGCATGACTGTGACTGTATGGCACGATATGATATGATGATATAAGATGACAATGTTGTTATCAGGTTGTCATTTTTCACCACTGTGTGCAGTTCTGGCCTTTGAACCCTTAAATGGTCAAGCCGCAGATGTCTTGATGGCCCGCCTGGAGGTTGAATGACTTTCTCTGTGTTAAGACCACGTATCTAAGTGGCCATGTCAGACACCCAATATGAATGAATCAAAGTGGTTCTTTTCCTTTTACTTACTCTTCTCAACTCTTCTCTTTTCTACCCCTCCTCTGTCGCTCTTACACCTGCGCCCCACCACAGCCATGACCCAATTGATATTCAAATTCCAGTAAGCGATAGAATGACTCCCTCTATGCTCCTCTTCCTCCCACTTGCCCTCTCTCCCTCCTGCCACATCACTTAGACATGTCCGCTTTGCTAGATTTGCTGGCTCGACCCTCTCTTGCTCCCATAATGGTCTGGTTTGTGCTGGACTCAGGGCTTTGGCACTGATCTCTGTGAGACCAATAGGTTCAGAGCGGTGGCCTAAGGGTATCAGGACAGGAGAAGCGGCTAGTCTTCCTCTGTGAGAGGCATACTGGCAAATAAACTTGGTTTTGGATCTACTGTCCCCTCTGGTGAAGCTAGTTTTGGTTGAACTGTGATGGTTTGCGGTGAGCCACTTTGGTTTTTAACTTTGGTGATAAAAGCGCCGTTTGGATCAACTTTTCAACTTCGCCACACAAACATAGTAATATTCTAACATTTCTTTATATAACCAACGACCCTCTCCTTGACATACCAGAGGGCCACATTGAAAAACACCCCACATATTTATTTCAGCCTTTATTTTCTCTGTGTTTACTCTGCAATGCTATTTCAGTTCTTTAATGGCAAACCTCACTGCCTGCCTGGGAGGAAGGACCTAATATATCTCCAGGGGGAAATGCGGTTCAAATGAATGACATTTTCTCTCAAAATATACCTAATTCAGCATCAAGGTGAATAATAGCATAGTGATGGAAGATGGTCCTTCAAATGACACGTTCAAAAGGAAAAGAAGATCCTTTAAGAAAATAGCAAGAAAGAAGTTCTTCCACTTAAAAGTTATGTCCAGATAGATACAAATGCTAAAAATGGCGGTCACAATGTCTCTCTGTGTCTCTCTCTTTAGAAGTGAAAAAGAAACAGACTTAAAAACTTTTGTCTTTGCTACCCTCTGGTTTTAGGCTCTACAGAAGCTGGCCAATCAGTATTTAAAGAAGGAATGGCCTGACAGCCAATCGGAAGAGCCTGCAGACAACAAGTAAGATGCTGCAAATAAAGTATTGGTTAAGATTTTTTATTATTATTTCATGTCCTTCGATACGTTACTTGATTTTGTGGTAAAATAAGTATTCTGACCCCGATTCAATTTCTGGTTAACAGATCACGTTAATAGACCACATGGATACTAAATTCAGCCTTGTTGAACTGAATTTGAGTGTTCTTTTTGATCAAATTGCACACACAACAAATCTGAGAAATCTCCAGACAGTGGAATCGTTACATTTTTCTTAGGTTTTTATTGAGCTGCACACCCCAGTCTCAATTATAATCCAAGTTGGCATAATATAGGCAGGTGGTCTACCCTACAACCTCTAAAATTGGCTTCAGAACATGACAGGATAAAAAGCTGATACCATTCAAAATCGTGCCCTTATGGTACGTTGCTGTATGGCTCCATAGGTTTGTTATTTAACTA
>JAVQIZ010130636.1:0-10199 GCA_036023535.2 Galaxias brevipinnis | reverse complement strand
CTCCCCTGGAGAGAGTCATCATCTCTCTGTTGTGCACCAAGAACCGCAATTAACTTGGCGTTCCGTCTACGTGAGAGTGTGTGCAGGCATGCGTACGTGTGTGGGGGTGCGTGTGTGTGTGACTCTCCAAAGGTGTGATGCTGCGCATTGCACAGGGGTGTGTTTTTGGTAGGCCTCTCGGGGTCTGTATCTGTTGTGCGTGCACACTAGTATGCACAACCCTCTGTGTGTGTGTGTGTGTCTGTCTGTGTGTGTGTGTGTGTGTGTGTGTGTCTGTCTGTGTGTTACTTTTTTTTTGCTAGGACGACAAGTTTGAAGGAATTACCAGATGGCGGTGTTCTTAGAGAGAGATTGCCAAGGTTAATGATAGTGAAGAATTAGCTAGATTGATGCCTAATTACTCTGATGGATGGAATCACAGAGCACGGACCGCTCTCGACTCCATTACGCTAAACTCATTTTCAAACGCTCCTGTTGTCGACGGCGTTGGAATGGAGGCCGCCATTTAAATGTCAACTACTGGGATGGATCACAGGCCCTCATGTAGTGTACTTTACACACACACACACACACACACACTTTTGTGAGCGCACGCAAACACCCTTGCACAATGCTAGTCTGTACACACAATAGCACACACACGCACTCACACGTAAAAACAGACACACACACACACACTTACCACCCAAACTTTTCAATTACCCACTTAGATCTGCGGCTATTTGAACACGGATTACATGGAAACTTAATTGGGGGACAATTGCCTGGAGGAATAAAGATTAGCGTTAACGTTGATTCGAAAGGTTTGCTGCTGTAGTCGTGCACCTATTCCTCAACATTGTCCTCTTGTAGTTACATGCCACTACTTTGTTGGCATATTGTAATGAAATTACAAAAAGCAATGTAAATAGCATTAGTAAAGGTCAATGCTGTAAACATGTTTGTAAGCAAATACCCATTACCTATACATTTAGCATTTGTTTCACAAACAGGCTTTAAAATGAATTGCTTTTTAATTGTTCGTTCCACCTTTTACACCTTTGACCTGGTTTATAAATATATCCCCATCTGCTTCTCTCTTCTCTCTCTTTTTCTCTCTCTCTCTCTTTCTCTCTCTTTGGGGACTATAGCATTCTCTCTGCACTATCTCCCCCACTCCTCTCATTCTCTCATCCAACAGTAATCCATCCTACACCCTCTCCCCTTCCATCCTCTCCTCTCTGTAGTTCCTGACATAGACCGACGTCTCTCCACCTCCATAGAGCCCACCCAGGTAACGTAATTGGCTCCCCTCTGATGGTGTGTGAGACCCCCCTGAAGGGGGAAATAGCTGACGCTGTATACAGCCGAGCCCTTCATCCATGTCCCTCTCACTGCCTTTGTGTTAGCCGTGCTGCATATTCACATCCGGATCACAGATCAAGAATCACGCATGATCACACACGTCCAAAACAGGATTAGATCAGATATGGGTTACGTTAGGAGCCGTGTAGGTGTCAAAGCGAACGACTACCCCGCGCAGATAAAAAGTACTTACAAAGTTGCATAAATGATGCATGTCTCGGAAAAAAGAAGAATAGGGAAGTTTCTTCGTATAGCAGCTGTAATGGGATAACTTATTAAAGAGAAGGATGTGTCAAGCCTGGAGGGCAACATCCATGGTTTATACTGTATATATATATATATATATATATATATATATATATAAAGAAAGGCTTTGAATCTCCCAAGCAAAACTCTCTCTATCGCTGGCAGAGTGTATATCTTTATCTCTCTCTCTCTCTACTCCCCCCCTTCTGTGTTTCAATATTTCTCTCTCTCTCTCTTTCTTTCTCTCTCTCTCTCTCTCCGTCTGGGTCTCAGAGGAAGGCCTGCTCTCATGTTGGCAGCAGATGCTGGAGACTGTTTGCCATCTGCAGCCACCGCAGTGCCATTGATAATGCAATAAGGAAGGCTGAAAGGAGTAGACCTATCGGAGTTTTACTGTGACACTCCACAGAACTCGACCCCCGTCCCCACGCCCCTCTAGCGGAACATCAATTCTGGATTAGATTCAGCTCTGAAAGCAGTGATTTTATCGCCCTCGGAAAATAAATATTCCCTGTGTTGAGTCTTGAAAGAAGGGGTAATGAAAAGGCAATGAAAAGCTTCGGGACCTGTCAAGTGGGTGAGTACGGTGGACATTTTTTTGGAAGAAGGTAAAAGGCCTTCAAATAGGTAAGCATGGTTCATTTTAGCACAGGGAACCAAAGAACAAGTCTGGGGAACGACCTCCGCCCCAAAACAGTGAGTCTGGCACATTCTGGACGGATGACGGCTGTCACATTAGAAAGTGAGCTCCATTTCAAGATGAAGGAGATCGAAACTGAGCAAAAGCTTGGAATAAAGTTTGCCCGGTTGTCGTGTTCCTTTTAAAAGGTTACAATCAATTTTAAGTTGGGTGAAAAAAAAAAGAAAAGTTGAAGTGTTTTTACGTGAGGCTGTCAAAGTCTCTTGCCCTTCCAAACATGGCCCACATATATTTCAGGTCTTCCGTTTCCAGGAGCAGCATAAGGGGCCGGACTGTATCACTTGACGGTTTCACAGAGAAGGAATTTATCGTCTCATCTGTTGTTTACTAGCTAAGTCCCTCACGGACCCATAAAACTACCCCTGCAGCTTGTTCGGGTCAAAGTCAGCAATTTTGTAAGTAAAATGGAGGTCGAGAAACTGTCAGGTTTTCTGCCAACCTGCAACATTCCTGTCCATTCGGGACCCCCATCACCAAACTAATAAAACAAAGTTGACTGCACCGGTTGTGTTGACTACCAAAATGTTTGAGATACTTTATTGCATGCAGTAGCCCTATACACATATTGAGTTATGTTCCAAAATGTTCCCAGAATACACTACATGTATTGTTTATTTTGATTGCTTTAGTGGTATTAATGATTGTCATGGATGATATAAACAACAAGTGCCTCAAACCTGTGAACTTTTTAAGGTTAGGGCAGGCTATAATTCTGGCAAATCAATATGCTTTTATGTAGTATAGTGCTTGCTGTTGCCTCGTGGGTAAAATACCAATGAGTCTATTTTTCAAAATGTTACATCATGACCCCTTGGTTTTAATAGAAGTGCTTGCTGGAGAAAATAAAGTAGTATCAGAGAGCAACATTTCACAAAACATGCAGAGCATGACAAATGGATTTGTCAGAAGAGTATGCATCATCACGACTGGCTTTTAATATAATTATTTACTTTGAGTCACACTCATTTTTCAAAATGGTGGACACAATGAGACAGATCGCAAAGACACAGACTGGCGCAGAGGTGTGGGCTGCAGGAGGGGGGCAATCGAACCGCAATCGCGCTAGCAACACGTCTTACCATGCTTCACCAACTTACCCGACATGATGGTGTAACATACTGTACAATGGTTTCCTATATAGATGTAATTTCTCTTACAATGGCCCCATGTTCTCTTTTCCTTGCCATGGTCCACGTGCATTGATTCTTTCAGATGGGCTTTATGGCAACTAACTGTGGTTATTTCCTAAATTTAAGGCTGTCTTTGCAGTGAGGTTTAGATCGACTTTAAATGTACATATGGATATATCATAATGGCCTCCATCGATCTATTAAAGTACTTAACAGTATTGACTTTAAAGAGCATTCAAATCTGTCTGTCGGTCATCACTTTGTAAAACAGCGTTCTCCTGACACACATTAAATCAACCAGTTTGACGGCAATAGCCAAGGAAAGCTCGGTAATATTCCATGTGAGACCCATTCTAAACATCAAATTCCCCAACGTGACAGCCAAACATCCCACCCGCCCAAGTGGGAAATAAAGCCACACCCCAGGATTAGCAGCCCAACAACCTCGCTTCACTGTACTCCCACGGGTGTCCTTTCAAAAAAATGTTTCAGCTAAATGGCGTCTTATTCTTTTGGTCCCTCGGCGTAGCCAATGTAACCAACACACAGCAGGCCGGTGTGGTCGGGCACTTTCCTTCCTGTACATGTCCTTCCCCCCTCGTCACTAACTGCCGCTCTGTGCCAGCTGAGGAGCACACGGGCCGGTTTGTGTTAAACAGAAATGTTCGGGCGCAGGCGTTTTACCCAGCGAGCCACCGAGACAGGCAGCTTCTCTGATTGCTAGGTGACAGTGATGACATGTAATGAAATAATGCATCTGGCTGGAGTGGGGACACGCTGTCACCTGTGTGAGTGTCGGCTCCCTGAACGGCGGCGGCACGCCAAAGTGACACGGCGCGGAAGGGTTGGGAAATGAAAGGGGGGATGGAGGAGGGAGGGAATGGGGGCCGGTTTTTTTCATACGGAGGAGAAGGGGGGGTGGGGGGGGGTGAGGGAGGTATTAAGTGGTGCATTGCCGAAGCGCAGCCTTGAATCCCTGAGGAGTTGGTATTTTGTAGGCTAGCAGTGTGTGTGGAGAGAGTCAGCGCTCAGCAAAGAGACGGACACCACGCACTGGTGGACACATCCAAAACTCACACTGACAAACACACACACACACTCTCTCTCTCTCTCTCTACACATCCAAAACTCACACTGACAAACACACACACACACACTCTCTCTCTCTCTACACATCCAAAACTCACACTGACAAACACACACTCTCTCTCTACACATCCAAAACCCACTAATAAACTCTGTCTCTCTCTCACACACACACACACACACACACAAACTCTCTCTCTCTCTCTCACTCCACAAGCTTACCCCCATTTCTCCAAAGTAAATAATGACAACCAAGCATAAATAGGGAGTGCATTTGACTCCACAACACCGACTAACTGCCGGCTACGGTGGGCACAGCTTGGTGACATCTCGGGGAAAGTGTCTCAAGGAAAAAAAAAACTCTGGCTCGTAACGTGTCTGATTCCCCTACAGGTGTTTCACAGTGCTGAGCCAAAGCAAAAGCGAACGAGCCAGCTGTACGTCGGTGGCCTGATTAAAGCGCACCACACTTCATACACATCCCCCCGGTGCTGGGAGAGCTAGCCAGCTAGGAAAGGGGAATTTAATGGAATTAGCCTCCTGGCCACTAACACAGACTCAGACAGGGGTGTGCCTGTGGAGTACAGACAACGTATGGCACATGGGTCGGCTGAGCGTGTGCCGGTGGAGGTGCTGCTGTAAGCTTTCTTTGTTTCATTATCCAGGAGGAAACCCGACAAGAGTTCCAGAGCGTTATCAAACAGGGAAAAGCCATGTGTCATTCACACAAGTTGCAAACGTTACGGTGGTTGCAGGGAATTTGATATAGAAACAGGTTTCGACTGCTTGATTGATTAACATTCAACCAGATGATTGAGCGAGTGAAGAATTGATTCAATGTACAGTATCCCAGCTGGCTCAGCCTTAGACGGGCTGAATCGACAGCGTTACCGAGGGCTGTGCAACAGGACGCGGGGTCAAGGAGATGCCGGGAGACACGACTGCGGAGCGGTGCCATGCCGACGAGCGGAGCGGCAGAGGTCCCCCTTCCACGTGACGGGCTGCGTTAAGGCACGGTGTCCACGGCAGAGCCTCGCTCCATCGTCTGCCTCCAGCCTCCCGTTTCAAGACAGGGAACATACCCTCACCGAGGGGGGGGGGCAGTGCAGGACGCTGCTAGCCAACAGAACTCTCCAACAGGAAAAGGTCAGCACTGCCCCCCCCCCCCCACCCCTCCCTCCAAACTCTTCCTGCCGTCTATCACAACCCACGTCTACAGTGCAATGTATGTGCCATGACGCCTTTCTCACCATCCTCACATTTTCATGTTGTTTTTCGCCTTCAGCGCTAAGTGAAATTCAGCTGCATGCCCGCATCAACAGAGCAACCTCGATGTAGATATTTGGAGGCCAACGTTCTGGCGAGTTCCACCATGCGGGCAGGTGGGTGGATATCTCCCGCTGCACCTTGCGCTGAGCGGCTGGAAACCGATCATCCACGCTGCACAGCTGCACCATGGAACCTGGCTATGGGAAAGAACCCGGCTATCGGATTAAGAGAAGGGTGGAAAAAAATTACGACTGCCATCATAGGCACACACACACACACACAGGCACACTAACATACAAAAAAACGAACCCTAACCCTGTGAATCTCTCTCTCTTTCACTTTGTATCTCGGCTGGACTCACCTACACACCTCTGTGCCAAGCAAACACTTTTGTAGGCCTTAGAGTCTCCATTTAGAATAGGTACAGTGAAGCGTCTTTGTAGTTCAGCATATGTCCCCGCAATGCTTTACACATTTACTAATTAAACCAAAGCATTCCCATAGCTACAGGATGCATGGTATAATTAAAACAACTTAAATTGCGAATGATTCAAATACTGATGGGATTAACTTTGTCCTCCCATGCATAAACTGTTTTTCTTCACAATTAACTGTAATCAGCTGTTTGTTTGTAACACAACAAAGTGCTGCTGATTACAATACAGCAATTTAGGCACATTAACAAATGTAACATGAAGGATCCGCAAGTATGTATTTAGGACGTCAATGTGTAAATAGGAACTCTGTGCCTCACAAGGTATACTTCAACATGCCTAATTCATATTTATTTAGAGATTACCTGTTATTATTTTTACAAAAATGTTGTTACATATTGAGAGATTCTTTGACTGCAATGGCTTTCCTGTCACAGTTGTCGCATGCAGGGCGATTTGAAAGGCTAAGGGAAATGTATAACAACATACATTGTTACATGTACTAGATGTCTGTTTCATCAAATCCTTTTCCTTTTGTTAATACACTTTCAAAGGCCAGCTCCTTCGGTCTACCATTACCCTTTCCCCTCCCTGAATAGGTCTGATTGGCAGTAATAACCATTCTCCTTCTATCAATTGTGAGTTTTGCATCTAAAGAAAACACATGACAGCTGTGCCTAATGAACACAATCAAGGTGTGCTCTGTTAGACTGAAATGTAATTTCACACCAGTATATGGGGATCAGGTTCCAGTTGCCGTAGTGGGTCATCTTCTAAACTCTAGTTCTTGTTCTTGTACTTTTTTTGATTATTTCCCCCCCCCTATATATAATGCCCCACTTTTGAACTACATGATCTCCCTGTAATTTATCGTAAGTGCGAACCCGCGGTGAATTGACAACACTCGAGTTGTTGACGTGTGAATGTTAATTAGTCATAACGAGTCTTATCACAACATCTTTACACAATACAAATAGGACCGCGGTAACGTCAGATTCTATACATATCATGTTATACCAGTGTTGCACGCAAACACTCCACGCAGACACACCGACACCTTTCAGAACCACAGGCACACACACATACATGCTCCGACACTTACGTTCCCTTTACAAGGTGTGCTTTTCCGAGTGGGAACAAACGCGTCCAGCCGGGATGAATCATGCTGTAGTCTGGCTGTTGACGTTGACTCTTTAAAGCAGAAGATGCAGCCCTTGAGTCTGGGCAAAAGTAATGGGAGCCGTGCTGTTTACTCCGGCTTTGAACCCAGCCAAATGAGCCTCTCCAAATAGTTGCTGAGCGTGTTCCGTTGTGGGTTCCTGAAAATGTATGATGTAAATGTGATGTCCTCATTATTACTCATCTATTTGTTTACTTTCTTTGGTCCTCGATCTGTTTACGTTTCCAGTCAATGGATTTATGGCTTGCTACGTGCCTGTGCAAGTATGACAGAAAGACCAGAAATGCATTTACAATTTGTGTAATACATGGGTTATTTTACAGTAGGCATTGCATAATGAAACCAAAGGTCATTCTTTTTTGAATCGGTAACTTTGCCTATTGTAAAAGTTCACAATAAGTACACTAAGAAGGACCAAACACGTAATTAATTTTGTGTATGCAATCTGCAATTCAAATAAAAACCAAATAGTACTAAATAATTCACCAGGAAAACACTCAAAGGCGCGTACTTTAAGTGAAAGTTTCGCAGTTGGTGGCATAGTGGGTTTCAAGGACTGGTTCTTCTCAAACGAGCCAGAACTTTTCAAATATGTAAGCGAGCAAGTAAAAGAGAAAGAGTAAAAAGAGGAAGAGGCAGCGAGAGAAAGAGCGAGATGTTCAATTTTATTCTTTAGAACTACGCATTCAATGTTTTGAAATTAAACTGTGTTGCTTTGCAAACAAATATCCCTGTTTGCCAATATATCACACTACACCATGAGTGAGAGCAAAAGAGAGCGTGGGTGTTAGAGAGAAAGAGAGACAGAGCGAGCGAGAGAAAGAGAGACAGAGAGTGAGAAAGGGGGAAAGAGATGTAGAGAAGCTTAAACAGAGAAGAGCAGCGAAACATTTCAGAAGTATTGCCAAGCCATGGTTTGGTCATTAGCATGTGCTAATATATACAGATTGCAGGGAGGCCATTATGCTGTGGGTCTGGCGTCGTGCCTGAGAGAGTTCCTATCCCTCTCCTCTCCAGCTTGATGAAGAAACATCTGCTCTCCTCTGGTATGTCCTCTTCCGCCTACAGCAGGACACGGCCCAAATACCCCCACCCCCCCCACCCAAACCCCTTTCCCACCTGCTTGACTGTCCGCCCGGAACGCCAAAGAACACGACAAGCTTAAAGACGGCCAGGTTATAAACAATACAGCTCTGTTCAGCTGAACGTAAAGCTGTAGTACAATGGGCATGTGAGCTTAAGATGATGTAGTGCAAAAAAAAATACAGAGCCTCATTGTAATGTATATCTCTTTTCTAAACTTCACTGAGACATATGCCTCTCCACATTTTTGTTTGCTGCTTCGGCCAAAAATGTCATGCAAGACAACAAATATGTTGGCTCGGGTCAAAAAACAAACAACATCGAAACGTTTGAACGACAATGCAGCCACAAAAGTGGTACATTGGCCTTTCAATAAAATGTCTACCAGGCCTTTAGAGTACAGTCCAAATGCATTTGAAAGAGGGGGTCAGGTTTTCCAATTCTAAATGTTATATATGCAGTACCATATATATTCATATCTGGATTTCATAATAGTACAGTATAATAATAAGAGAGCCAGGTTTCAAAGTTGTGTGGTAATGGACATCGGAAACAAACGTCTCATCTTTAACTAGCCCGTTGTCAACGGCAACAACATACTCAACGTTGGTTTCCATGCTGTTTTTGTCTCGGCACAGACCTGGGCTTTGGTTCTCATGTCTCATTTGACTTTGTTTGACAAAAGAAAGTGGAAAACACACACACAATAACAGGTGCTGGCCTGTATGCGTGTCGTGCCACTGTAGCCTACTGACTTCAAATGGACGCCGTTGACTGAAACACAAAACAGTATACCTAGGACTGAGACAACAAGCTGCCCCCGGGGAGCGTCAACTTGTCCCGGCATGTCCATTTTGCACATTTAAATTCTGTGTAATTTAGTGGATGCTAGTACTCCAGAGATGTGACCAAAACCATACCAACTAAATGTAGGCTGACAGTATATTGATTACGTTTCAGGAAAGTGTGGCTTTCCAACTATGATTAAATGCACAAATAACATAAGATGTCCTATATATATAGATATATATATATATATATATATATATATATATATATATATATATATATCATAATAGTCCATATAAACCGTTATTCATAGGTTATTATGCATGCTGCCTGTATAGCCCAGAATATATCAGGAAATAACTTTCGTGAATGCATGTAATTAGCAGATTAATTCTATATGAAATATTTTATAAGATGTTGGCTATTATCTCACACAGGTCTACATAACTTGGCATCATATAACTTATATGGCATCAACATAGGTAATGAACCTTTGTTAACCTGAGTTTGAATGCTTATCTAGCCAACTTTAAGCACAATACTGCAGCATACCTTGCTGTTAAACAATGTATAATGGTGTTAGGTATCATGCATGCTAAGATTATGTCTCCTGGCTTTTACGAGGCATTAGAGTGATTTTTGCATGATAGTACGTACCAGTTGTTGAACAGCTGATAACTTGATTTCTTCCGGACCAACTAAGCCTTTGCTATTCTCGTCAGGCTATACGGGCCAAAGCTTATAGGGAGTATGAAGATTCTCAGAGAATCAGTAACACAGTATTGCTATCTGAAGAATCAAAATATGTATTTTAGATATTACAATTATGCTATTATTACTATTATTATTATTATTTTTTTTTATTATTATTATTAGTATTATGATTATTATTATGATTATTATTATTATTATTATTATTATTATTAATAATAATAATA
>JAVQIZ010130595.1:0-36495 GCA_036023535.2 Galaxias brevipinnis | reverse complement strand
TATATATATATATATATATATATATATACAGTATATGCACATATATAGCATTTAAAAAGGGCTTTCAATAGCCTGATTTATTTCCGTATAAATTGTTTTGTTAGTGGTAGGCCTGCTATAATAAGTTTTGTCTTCTTCTTTTTTTGGTTGTAGAGGTATCAAACGTCCCCAGAAATGATAGAAGGTGGAATTACAAATAGGATGTCTGGAATAATTGAAAATTCAGGACATCATCCTTCTCCTCAGGACTACAGGTAAGGGTTCTGATTGTTGCATATAAAAATGATAAATGCAATTTGTTAAAAATGTTATGAATGCAAGTTTTGGTATGACAGATCCTTTCTTTTGTTTTTGTTTAGTACATTCAAGTTCAATCAACACATAATTTTTTTCAAATCTATAATTTGAACTAAACAGTAAAAAGTAATACGTTTATGGTCTATTAACCAATAGGTGTTTTTCAAAATGTCATGGAATACTTTAATCTAAAAATGGATAGACAGCTCTTTTTGTGAAGGAGAGAGAGGGGGGGGGTTGTTGAAAAAGGAGAAAGAAACCTGAAGAATAAATGATTTTCAGTCTGAATGGATCTGTCAGAAACCATCAGCTCTGTTTACACTCCCGCTGTCGGCACACGGAGCGCCTGAGCCCCTTGGCCTAGCCGCTTGGGGGGAGATGGGGCGCGCTGGGTCACCAGCCAGGAGAAGTGGCTCCCAATTAGAGCAGGAGAGAGGGGGAGGAGGAGGACAAGGAGGAGATGGGGTGCAATATTTTTGTGTTGTTGAACCTCTGGGAAAGAGCGACTGGGTGATAGACAGGGACACCAGCTCAACATGCTTTGCATCACTGCACACTTTCTGTACAGTGGCTTCTGGTTTGTGTGAGGCGAAGGTGGAAAAATAATCACAAAAATGTGTTGCTCCATGGTCTAAGCCAAGTGTAGTGTGTGAAGAATATAAGACAGGCCTTTGATTACTGTTCACTTTTGATTTGCTTGATTTATGCAGATCCAGCAACTTATTTTAGCCACGTTAACGTGTCTTTGATCAAAGATATCAACCCCTAAAGCATGTTGTGTTCTGACTATTTAGGGCTGATGTTGAGAGGAAACTCACTAATTCGGTTTGGTTTGTGTTGTGTATGTGTGTCATTGAAAGATTAGAAATGCCAAATTCAAGGTGTGCTGGGTAAAAATACCAAAGAGCTCCTCTATTTATAAGGGATGATAATTCCTAATCATTAAGCCTATTGATGCCTGAAAGGTGTCCAAGGACATGTGCTTACCCCTGGATAAAATGATGTCATTTGTTCAGGTGACAGGCTGGGGGAGCATTGAGGCTTGACCTCTAACAACCCACGATCCTCCCCCTGGCCCCAAAGTCCCCTAAGGCTCCGTCGACTGCCCCTTTGGGGAGTGGGGGATGGAAGAGAGGACAGGGGGGTGGTTAAGATAGAGCCTGGAAAGGGACAGGGAAGCAGATGGCATCCTATTTGTGCCTCTTGTCTGAGGGCTGTCATTCCAACAGATTAATGCAAGGGCTGGTTAAAAGGGGGGAAAAACGGTAGAGACAATCAAGGACGGGTCTGGGGGAGACAATGGAGACACGTGCCACTGGGCAGATTTGTCGTTTGAGACACAATAGGTGATCATTTTTCAATAGACAAGGCCAACTGTTGCAGGCAACATGTGCTGCTGTCCCATGTTTCAAACGAGCTCATGCGTTGTTTACTTATGATTCAGCCAATGGTTAGGGGGAGACCATGGTCACCTGACATAGGGTTGATTTTTTTATCTGGAGATGGGGGGCAGAGGGGTGTATTCCGACTGTGTCCAGAGACCCACAAAGCAACTGAATAGTCAGTGTTGTCATAGCGACCCCAATTACTGAACCTCTCTACAGTAAGTGTGTGCAGAGAAGACTGGAGAGGATTCAAGAGGATTCCTGTCTTTTCTGTTTCTTAGCCCTGTGCATAAAATAAATCATGGGGCAAAGCTAATCAACCGTTTTCCTGGCCTTGATCAAGCTCAGATTTGTTCATTTTATGCATGCAATATATATAAAAAGGGATTTATTTATGGTTAAACAATTTTGATAAGTAAAAAATGTATAATCACTAATGACAAAAAATGATCACTAATTAGGTTTTACAATTAACTATAATATAAAGTACTTCAATTAAATTTGGATATAGCTGATAAACACAAACACAAAAATGTTTTTATAATTTGGATAGAACTTAATTGATTAGTTATTTGGTTAGAATAAAGAACCAATAAAACCTACAGAAATTAAATGAACAATCAAATTATGTTCAAAGCTCAGTGCCCAATAGGTCTATAGTAAATACAGGGAAAGTGTTCTATTTTAGTTAGAAAGTCTTTTTGTCTGCTTTATTTGTTCATGGTTTATGATTAAAACTTTCATTAAAGCAGCACTTATAGTAAATAATCTTCTTATAGTAAATCCCAGATAACGGTGCTAACACTCCCAGTTGTGGAGATAATTCTACTCCAGGTCTGCCAACTACAAAAACCATTGCAGGGGTTTCTGACTTTAAATGTTTCATATCTTTTAAACACCCACTAACAGGCTGCAGTGTATTTGATGATTTATCGGTTGTGTTCTGCCCCGCAGGCTCCTGACCACAGACCCCTCCCAGCTTAGAGAGGAGGATCTCCCAGGGGACCTGCAGTCTCTGTCATGGCTCACGTCAGTGGATGTTCCCCGGCTGCAGCAGATGGCGGATGGCCGAGGAGGCAACCCCAATGGGTCCTCCCAAGGCAGCCTGTTGGAGCAACAGACAGGTGAGGCTCCAGGGTGGGGCTGTTGTCACATTTAAAAACATGCTGATAGATGCTCTGATTGGAGGGTTTGAGTGGGGATTGCCTTTTTATAATGAGTTGGTAGTAATATAATTTTAAATGAAAATTTAAAGTTTAACTCCCTATTGAGAAACGTAAGCCTGACAGTGATTGATGAACAAAGCCTTTAATGAGGAGATTTGTTTTTATTAGTGCTTAAAAATATTAATCAGAAGTGTTACTGAATGATCTTGTAGCTCAGCTGAACAGCATGAACATGACAGCGGTACAAGGCTCCATGGTCCACCTACAGAGTAACATGCAGCACAGCCCACTGGGCTGCAGCATCAATGCCCACAGTGGAAGTGTAAGTCGCCGCATATTTGCCACATATCTCATTTTATAAATATTACATTGATTAAAAAAAACACACAGAAGTACCTGAATGTTGACTTTGACTGTTCCTCTTCTGCAGATGTCCCCGTACTCCATGAGTGGGCAGCCCTCCTCAGGGTTTCAGTGCCCCTCTTCCACCTATCAGCCCACAATCCAGCATGTGTTCTCTCTGGCTCAGACAGAACAGCAGGTAGAGTTCCATTACTGGGACTTAGTAAAATAACCGTGCTAGCTTTTTTTTTTCTAAGTATAAAAGTCAGTGGCATATTTGACTTTACATCCTCTGTTGTCTATCTGTCACAGTGCTCCACTGCTGGACTTTATAGCAATCTCTCCTTCAACAACCAAAGCCTGTTCACACAGCCTCGTCTGGCTCCACAAAGCCAAGAGCTGCAGCCCAAGTCTTTCCCCAAACCAATCTATTCTTATAGGTGAGTTTTTAATAAACTTGGTCATATGCTATCATAAAATAATAAATACCATATACCATAATGATATCCAAAGCAGTAAATGTCCTATGTTTCAAGACAAGTACTGTATCTGGCTAATATACCATTTGTCCGTTGGTCCACCGACAGTTGTTTGATTGCTATGGCTCTGAAGAACAGCAAAACGGGCAGCCTTCCTGTCAGTGAGATCTACAGCTTTATGAAGGAACACTTCCCCTATTTTAAGGTAAGACTACGACTGACCAACTGAAATAAGATTAGGTACAATATTCAAATGATGAAATGATGTATCAAGATAAACTGTGGCTCTCCTCAAACGTTTCTCGGGGTTTCATTTTCTTTCCCTTGCCGTGCGCTCTCCACAGACAGCTCCAGATGGATGGAAAAACTCTGTCAGACACAACCTGTCCCTTAACAAGTGCTTCGAGAAAGTGGAGAACAAGATGAGTGGCTCGTCACGGAAAGGCTGTCTTTGGGCACTGAACCCTGCCAAGATTGACAAGATGGAGGAGGAGATGCAGAAGTGGAAACGCAAGGACCTCCCAGCCATCCGCCGGAGCATGGCCAACCCAGGTCAGGATTTTACCGGATTTGTTTTCTGATTCTATCATATGTATGCAAAATAATATGCAAATTATAAATTGCTTCATCCATAGTGGAATTGTATTATTAGCCCCATCTAGCACACATTTTGTAATATTATAGGACTATATATCCGAACATAGATATTTAAAAAAATCTTTAAATAATGCAACGTCAATAAATACACATAACATTTAAAAGCTGAAAAAGAGAATGAAATGTATTTACTATTTATTGGCAATCAACCAACCTGTTTAACTGTTCCCTCTAGACGAGCTAGACAAACTGATCACAGACCGCCCAGAGAGCTGTCGACGGAAGCCCCTCGACCCAGGGATGACTCGGCTGCCCAACTGTCCGTCGGGCCTCTCCCTACAGGTCCCGTCCCAGATGCAAGCCCAGCCCATAGTCACTCTGTCCCTGCAGTGCCTGCCCATGCACCAGCAGCACCAACTTCAGGCCCAGCTACAGGCCCAGGCCCGCCTGGCCCCCATGTCCCCCGCGCCGGCTCAGACACCTCCACTCCACACGGTGCCTGACCTCTCCCACAGCCCCCTGGCCCAGCACCAAAGCAAGCATCAACACGAGTTCTACTCCAGTCTCCATGGTGACTCCAACACAGAGGTGGACGCACTAGACCCAAGCATCATGGACTTCGCTCTGCAAGGTGGGTGGGACATATCCATAGGTTTGATTGGTACTCATTGCTCTGTACAAACGAATATAGTTCATGATTACTTTTCACGGTCAGTAATTTATTGGCCCAAAGACAGATTTCTTCAATTAAATACATTTCAACATTCAACAGTAAAAGTAAAAAAAGTCACAACTCTTCTCGTTTCCTCAGGTAACCTATGGGAGGAGATGAAAGATGACAGTTTCAACCTGGATGCTTTGGGCACCATTAGTAACTCACCACTGCGGCTGTCTGACTGCGACCTGGGCTCAGTCAACCTTCCACCTGTGTCCAGTGCAGGAGGAAGCCTGCCCTTCTCAGACCTGCAGGTCACTGGGATGTACACCTCCTATGCTGCCCTGGAATCCCTCTCCTCCCAGTACATGGGTTCACCGGCCAGCAGCAAGCCCATCCCCCTGCTTTAAAACGTCTAGTACACAAAGGACCCAAGAGCTGAAATGAGCGTCACCAACTAAATCAGCTTTTGTGTTTTTGCGCAGAGTTTTGTTTGATTCCACTGAAAGCACCAAAAAAAAAGAACACTTTTGAGCCTTGTTAGTTTATGTTGAACTGTTGGGACATTCCAGCTCACACAGCAGTTTCAGCAACTCCAGTTTGACTGAGAGATTTCAGTCGAAGGATGATAATGATTTCTCTTTCATTTAACTTTGCCAAGCAAAGACTCAAACGTTGCGAAACCTTACCTGTGGGCTACCTTCCACCAGTTTTTGTACAGTCCAACCTCATTTGTTTATAAACCCCGTACAATGGTACTTTAGTTTCTTTATTTGTTGTGTTGTGCTAGGCAGTATTACTGTGATGTTTTATTTATATTTATAAATGGCAGCTGGAGAGGGAGATGATTTTATCAGTTTACTGTAAATACTTGTATGTTTAAAATATTTTTCTCCACATTTTTCTCCACAAAAAGGCTGTCTAAACTGTTTGTGTTTTCTGAATTAAACGTGTGCCAAAACATTAAGTTAATTGAGTCCCAGTCTTATTCACTACTCAAGCACCACTAGTTATCTACAGTTTATTTTCTGATTGTCAGAAATTTTACGTCATTTTCTCTGGACCTTAATGAATGACAATGGGCAAGTTAGCAGCAACATCAGTTTCTAGCTGCAAAATGCCTCATCACATTGATTTACTAAACAGTAATGTACAGTGCACAGCATAGGTTTTACACACATTTATATTTTGAAATGTTTTCATGACAACACATATCTGGTATTTTGAACAATGGAAAGGCAGCATAGGTCAATGTGGAAGCATTGGGGGTTAGTCAACCGCATCTCCACCGTATAGGTTTATAATTTCCTGAGTTTCAAGAACAACTGCATAATAAAAAATATATTTTCAAGAATGTAACTAATGTTCAGATATAAACATGTTTTGCATCCTCTAATCTATTTGACAATTACGGACCTTGCACAGTATAAAGTGCATTAACATAAAAGCTGACATTAAGTGGTCAAACTGTTTTACAAATAACTCAGAAAAACAATAAAACAAAAGAAATGATATGACACTTAAAAAGCCCAAAATGGACAGCAAAGTCCATTATCTACAATACAAAAGCAAAAAAAGCACAATTTTTATTTTCTTTCTCTTGAAATGCACTTCAGCACTCCAACATAAATGTCCATGTGAAATAAACACAGCACAGCAGAGCTCAGTGCTTAGCAGAAGTCACAATAGATATAAATAATGGACGTATTTGCCGTTATATCAATGCCGATCATAATCTGCAGTTTACTTATTCTTTGAAATATCCATTTAACTTGTTAATTTCATAAGTTTGCACATTTTCTCCCAAAAATACTGCTACTTTAAATGATCTTCACCATGGTGCAGCACATTTAATACCCTATAAAGCTTGTCAACAGTTTCAGAGTACAAAAGAGAAGGCACATATATTATCTACACAACTAGTATCTTAATGATAAATCGTTTTGCTTTGCAAACATATGGCTTTTTGCGTGGAACCTTTCAAATACACTTTGCCCTGAGTGTGAGAGCTGGTAAACCTCCGACACATTTTCTGTGATCTGTAGTCCTGTGCTGTGTATCTACGGTACGTAGCAAGCATTGGCAAATAAAACTGGAGAGAACCGCTAGGAATTCTTATGGCCATGAAGACACCACGTGGTGGGAGTACGCAGTGGTGAGTGTCAGCTGATGTAAAAAGAACCATAATCCTGAGAATATACAAGCGCTCTCTTTGATCTTCGCTTTATTTCTCTCACCATTTGTAGTACAAAGCCAGCCACAGCATGATTGAGAGACTTGGTACACAGGTTTTTTTTTTACCCTTTGGTGCAGTGATCTCTGGTGTAGTGGAGGCTGATAAATCAGCCGCAGAGCTTAGCGACTGCTGGGGCTGTCCATGGTGGTCAGCAAGTGGGTGATATTGGCCCTCTGGGATGGACTAATGCTTTGGCTCATGTGAATGATGCAGTCCATAGCGACATCAGGGTTGGCCTGCACCAAACTGGGAAAGAGAAGGAAACGATTGTAACAAGTGTCAGCCTTCTTTGACACAATTAGTATCTATGTACATATAAAACAACGCTATATTTTAACATGGCTCAACGTTTAAGATAATGATCTGTGGAACATTTTCACCGTCAGCATTACCTTCGAATTTGTTTCAAGGCGTAGTCTCTCTTCAAGTACTTGATGTTCTCTCGGATGGCCGAGCGAAAGCCGTCCTCCTTCTTTAGATGCTTCTCTAACCATTCTACCACGGCTTCGTTATTGTCCCAAAGGTAGGCCTGGAGTCACAAAGCACAAACTCCTCGTTCACCTTGTAAATACAGCCTTGACATTTGTCAGATCACATTTCAGAAAAAAGAGTAACTGGAAGATAAAGCGCTTATCGTTTTAAATGTACAAACTCCCCCACACCCCTGCTTACCAGGACAGTGCCCTCGGTCTCCACAAACCAGCGGCGCAGCATGGACTGGATGTTTCCGTAACTCAGGTCCCGGTTTGCCTCCAGGATCTCATGCTTGGCCACCTGCTCCAGGAGGAGGCGCCGAAGACGCCAGTAGAAGAAGGTCCTCACGTTCTTCCAGTCCAGAATATCCTGCCAATAAGTGTGGGAAACCCTTAATGACACAGCTACTTTCAAAACGTTTCTCTAAATGTCTTTTCTTCATAACATTTTGTTGCTGTTTCAGCTGTTTTGAGTATTGTTTGCAATAATGAGCCAGAATAATCTCCCAGTGTCTAGTAGTATCAAAGAGTTTAGAAGCACAATGTAAGTACTTTGGTATTAGGAGACTAGACACTCACCGTAATGACCCCCTTTTCCTGCATCCTGCCGGGGGTGTCATGGAGGTCCACAAACTGCACTGCCACCTGGTGGTAGATGGGCGTCAGGAACTCCTCTCTGGCCTTCAGCTTGGCTTCCAGGTCCCTCCGCTGCACGTCTGAGAGCTCCGGCGTGCCTGACAATGGGAAAGAGACAGTTTAGGGTTTCATAGAATCTGACGCTAGTAAATTATAAAAGCAGAAACAACTACAAAATGTACAAAAAGCAGCAAAATATCAAAACATATTTTATTAACATCAATTCTTATTAATTATTCTTAATATAATATTTGAGTATTTCCATATATTGAATAAACATATTTTGTCTTCATTTCACTTGCAATTGTAACGTACCTAGTTGTTCAACCAGACCGGAGTAGACTGAGTCTATCCTGCGCATGGTCTTCAACAGATCCTTTCTACGAAACTTGATCTCCACAGTACCCTCTGCCTCCAGCACCCCACCTCTGGATACGGAACAGCAAATAATAGAAGAGGTTGTGTGGGACAGGAGAAGAACACTCATTACAATGATCTTAGGGTGGCCTCTCTGGTGGAGCAGTGTGAAATAGGGCCTCCCCACCAGAGTGCTGACCTGCTCTCTCTATCAGCGTATAGCTCCATGCACTGAGGGTTGATGGTGGGGTCTATCACCACCCAGGACCCTCCTCGAAGCTCGGCTTGGGGTGGGATGTAGATCAGCACGGGCTGCCGGAACTCACGCAGGCCGTCTACGATGTATGCCCCAAACTTAAGCACCTGGTCATACATATCTGGGAGAAGATGCAAATAGGAAAGTGTCATTATGTCATTTGACAGCCACTAGTAATCACAAGGTTAAGAAAAACGGATTCTAATCAAATGCTGGGTGTACGTTAGAGTCATTCTGTACCTTTCATTCCCCCAGAGAAGCCTCTCCAGTTGGCAAACACCATGAGAGGCAGTTGCTCCCGGTTAAAGTCGCGGATGGCCTGAGCCGTTTTAAAGGCAGAGTCTGGAAACCACACCTGGCCAGCCTGCTGTATGAGCTAGGAGAAGAGATAGAGATAAACCCCAGACGAGGGTCACACTCTACCTCAGGCTTTAGACTGATTTTACATCCTGTTAGATTGCATTTCCAATACCTTTTTTTTTTTATACAAAAAAGGACCGCACTTTAATATAAAAAACGGCACTTACTTTAGCTTCCGAGTCCAAGTTGGCTGGATCTGCAGGGATAGCAACCTCCACTGTACGCGTTTCCACTGCAATGACACCCAGAGGTATCCCTCCTAACCTGTGACACATTAAACATTCCCAATGTAGACTCAAAGCTTAACAGTAAGTTTAACGGTAATGATCAATTCAACCTGAAGGGCCAGATCTTATGATAGGAGATCATATTAGACACTGTAAACTCAATGTTTCCGGGCCTCTTAAATTGCTAATCCAATTACCTGGCTCTGCCCACCACCACAGTCTGGGCCCATGACCCCATCACCTCCATAAAAGAGCCATGGTCAAAGAATCCGCTCTGCCATGCTCCTTTGATAGCTGAAAACAACCACGGATATATTCAGTGTAGTGCACTAAACAACTCTCATCAGTAAGAATAGAACCATGGTCTGCTAACTGTAAAGCGTCCTTTAAACGTGTCTGGTTATCTCACTTGGGTGATGCCTTCCGGCTAGCATCCATCGAGGGTCATAAGGAGCCTTGGTGGGGGTGAACTCGATCTCTCTGTCTACTGGGTCCTCTGGCGGTATCACGGGCACAGGGGAGCGATTATTCTATGATGACATATCACACATTAGTGACATAAGATATATTTTAACTCGCGATAACCTGATTCGGTGCTTTGAATTGGCCACTTCTATGGCATATGTTTTTTTAAATGTACCTTTGGCATGTAGGACAGCCACTGCAGAATGGTGAAAACACCCTCAAAGTCATCTGGCACTGTGGTGTGTGTGACTCCGTTGTTATGCATAATCTGCACCCCACCTAACTGGTTGTTGGATGTATAGACCTCTCTACCCAGAACCTGGATATGAACATAAAACATGTCGAGCAAATCGTGTTGAGACAAGAAAGTTGGATTTCTTGGAATTCGAATTGCAAATATCAAGAACTCACATTACGATGAACTATTCTGTAATAGCAACACTACTAGGTCGTCGTTAACTTAATGTATGTATTAAATTAAAACTAAATACAATATTTTTGATATGGCAGAATAAGTCCAGTATGTACCTTGTTTAGGGCTCCTGCTCCAGTCAGGATGATGTGAGAGTTCTCCACTTGGATGACTCTCTGGCCCAGACGAACCAAATAGGCCCCAATGCCAATGGCACGACATGATACCTGCAGCAGCCGAGATTAAACTGGGGGCTTTTAATTTGAAACGTCAAAAAGAGCGAGCACATTTACTAGTGCTCTACATGGAAGCAATTGTCAGGCAGGGCTAGGTGAAACTACACCTCCCACTGAGGAATACAGGGTAGAAGCCTCACCATGCTGATGGTCACGATCTCATCGTAAGCCTGAGAGGATTCCCCAGCGATGGTTCCAGAACCTCGCAAATTCTCCACTCCCAGCCCGTCATCCTGTCCAAAGATGTCAGTGATGATGTACCTGCATAGAACATAGAAATGGGGTATTTCACTTGATAAGTCTTCACAGCCAATTTTAATGTTGTTACAGATGTCAGGCAAACCAGCACACTGTAAAGACGATGCCTTAGCAACTCTTTACTGAGCACTACCTGGACTCTGCCCCCTCCTCCACGTGGTGACAGTGCACGGAGTTGGTGGCGCTGATGCGAGTGTAGTCTTGAGGTGTCAGGTACAGGTATTTGAAGCCCTTTCAGTCAATGCAACAAAAAGCCACATTTTTATCACTTTATATTTTGTAATCACTGTTACAGAATTAGCTCAAGCAAGAACAAATTTATTCCATTGCTCCATTTACTAGACTATAGTTCAAAACAAAAAGAGAAAGGGACAGTTTTCTTTAGGTATAATTGTGGTTGTTAGGTCACCTTGTAAGGGTCATTGGGGTCGACCCAGGCCACGTTGAACATGTGTCGGACCTCCTCAGCCAGGCCAATGCGGGCCCCACTATTGGCCGAGATGTAGATGCGGGGGATCCCCTCTGACCGGGCCAGCTCCGACGCTCGCAGGAACAGCTGGTCTTCCCGAGGCCCAAACGAGCCAATCATGTAAGTGATGTCATTACAAATGACAATGATGTCCCGCCCCTCTGGGTACTCCGGGGTCTTTATTTTCATCAGGAAGGCAACCATGCCCACCTGGTGTAGAAAAAGGACATACACAATTATAAATGTGTTGCACGAGAGAGTGATCGTTCGCTGAGTCTACGATAGTGTAAATCTTTGAAAGCGACCGGGTGCAGTTAGATTATTTGAGCATCCATGGAATATAACTTTACATCATTGTCACCAGGCTGCCGATTCATCTGCACCAAGTGACCCTCTGCGTCCAGAACCAGCTCTGTGCACAAGAACATGTCTTTAGGATAACTGTCCCCGGGACCCCAGCTCTTATATAGAACCTGGAAGACAGAAAAAGGAAAGTTTAGGGGGGTCAAACTCAGTCCTCAGAAATACAATAAACACAGTCAACAAAATGTTTTAATGATTGTCCGTGGGAGCAAATGGCTACCTGTCTGAACATCTCTGGAAAGTCATAGACATAGGTGGTGCCCAGGGTTTGGGCCTGGAACCGTTTGGACTGGAGCAGATCTTTGGTCACGTAAGGGTTGTTAATGAGCATGCCGTGTAGAAGACCTTGTTTATCACCATACGACTGGAACATGATCTAAAGACAAAACAGGGCATTGAAGTCCAATCCTACCGCTGTTAAATTATTAGAAGTATATTTCAAATAATAATAATAATTAAATAAAACGTTTTATAAACCATTATAGTCCTAATAGTAGTAATACAGGGTAAAGTATACCTGTCCAGAGCTAAGTTCAGTGACCTCATTGTACAAGCTGATATCCAGATAGTACCCAGACTCGTTGGTGAGGAAGAGGCGGATGGGAATGGCATTTCCTGTGGGTGTCAGGCGGATGTTGATCTTCAGCTCAGCCTGTAAGACGCGCAGCTTCCACAGACGGCTGCCGTAACGCATCACCATTGAGCGGACAGATTCCTCTATCTAAAGCCAAGGACAAGTGTAGTAATTATCAAAAAGAGATACAAAATGCCTAATTAATTAACTATTCATAAACTTAATATATTCCCCTATTTAAAAAAGGATCCCCAATATACCTGAGCCACATGATAATGATAATACTACTTATTATTATTATTATTATTATTATTATTATTAATAAGATTGTAGTATATCTTTTTGTAATGATTATAGTGTATTAATTTGTAAAGTGATTTTGTAAACACTGTTAAATGCAATAAAATAAGCGATAAGACAATCACAAAATAAAATATACAATTAAGAACGTCTGAGTATCAGTTACAATTGTGTAGAGACTTGCCTTGGAGGGGTCCATGATAACTGTTGGGACAAAGTTTAGGAAGATGTGGTTGCAGTCGGTGCGCACGGTGGTGTTACTAAAGGCAACCTCTAGCTCATCCATGGCCTCAAGCAGCAGACGCTCTCCCTCATTCTGCAGGTACTCAAAGGACGCTTCCTGGAGAGAACAATGCATGTAGGGAGTTAAAAGAGACCTGCTATTCAACATTCAATCTAGGAGTTGCAAAAGTATGAAAACAATAAAGTCTTGTTTTTTTTCAAATCAAAAATAAATCTGGTAACATTTTCTCTCCACGTGCTAATAATGGTGATTGTGTGACCTATGCACCTTAGTGATGAGGTCAGAGTGACGGATGATGGCTCGGATGAAGAATCGGTAGTCTGTGACCTCTGCTCCCTCCTGCACACGTGCAGCTCCAAGGTACAGGTGCATCTTGTGGTTGGCACAGGGTACCGCCTTCAGCTCAAAGTTACGCATGCGGTTCAGCTCCAGCTGGAAAGCCAGAGCCGGCTCCAAGTTACGATAGATACGATCCTCTTGGAACTGGCGAGAGAGGACAAAGTTAATCATCTCTAAGCATGTAATTAAAATAGCAATGATTTCTTAACTGTTGCCTCAAATAAAAGTGTGTGCGCAGCCTTATACTGTGAGTGTGAAGGGTTTGATCAATGAACTGTTCTTTTGTCAAAGCTTACTCCATCTCTGGCTCGGAAGGTGAAGAACTTGGGAAATTCTCTCTATGGAAATCAAAATAGAACATAGCTAAAATGAGCAACGAATCACATGTTACTGCTAATGGACACAGAATGACAAAAAGTTGTTTTTTTTGTTAATTTTAAAGGCATACCTTCTGTGCAATCAAAAAGGTGATCCTTCTGATTCCATATTCAAAGAGTAATGCATTCTGTAACAGACGAATATATCATTAAGATAATTACTGACGCCAGGTCATGAAAACATTTTTCAAAACACCTTAAAATAGAGAGCAACACATACATTGTAGGACCCTTCTAACCTTAGACCGGGCAAAAGCAGTGAAGGCTTCCACCAGAGCGTCGTCATCCTCTGTGTCTGCGGTCTTTATGGACACATTGATGATGTGAATCGGGTTCTCTTTCATGCTCTTTGGGGGGCAAAAGTGATAGGAAAAATGTGTTATTATTACCACAAGACAAACCCATTGACTGCTGAAGATCACATAAGCCTCCCCTCGCTTACTTTGCAATTGTCCTCCTCGTAGTGACTGCTGCAGGGCTCTGAAAACAGAGGGCACTCCAGGAGCGGGTCTGCGAAGCTGGACAGGATGTCATCAAAGTTCCTGCAGAAATAGATATTTACGGCAAATGAGAATCAGAATAATTCAACCGCTGCAACACTGAAAATGTGTTTTTGAGAACTACTGAATTGTAACGGACTGTGGAAACGCCAAATAGACGTAAACCCTCAAAAGTAACCTTTTGAAGTCTTCAAAACACTGGAAGGCCACCATAGCCCCCATTCGCTGGCAAGGTGGAGACAGCGCCCCCTCCAGGAAGAGTTCACTGCCCTGCCGCCTCATCTCAAACTGGACGGAGCTGCTCATTGGGTTAATCGCAAGCCTGAGGAGAAAGCACACGGCTCAACTATGGATAAGCTGGACAGGGACATCGAGAGACAGCTAAGGAAATGTGTGAGTGGGTTTTTGGTAAGGACCTAGGACCTTTGTTTAACCAATATCACAAACAGCATAACAAGACACACAAATACAGTCCCCTTAAATATTAATATTGCGTAATTGAGAGACAAGTATTTATGTTTCAGCTGAAAATAGCTAACGATCAATTGTCTGATTGATTCCTTTATTGGTTCATGCCAACAGTGACAAGGCCTGGTTTTTAATCCGATACTGTACAATTAAAACATTTCCTTTCTTTATCATTATACAATCCTGTATTAAGTTGTACATCATTGTGTGCCTTTTCCAAGGAAATGAACAGTAAGAAACTGAAAACTGAACAAAACTAAACAAATAAAAAAGGACTTAAAGTTGGACTATGAAAAAGCAACAGCAGAGGTGGGAAAAGCGACAAAGTGCATTCAGTATGCATTCCTATGAGACATACAGAGAGCACAAAGTTGGCTGGGCTGGCTGCAAGAAGCTTTACTCTTTACCTGTTCAAAGTAGGGCTGCTCCCTCTGAAATCAGATTATTCACATGTTAGCAGCACATTATCAAGCATGCCCTACACTAAGCATTGTCATGAGGTTAGCACTTTCAATGGTTGCCACATTCACATTAATATGGCTCAACAGAAACAAATTAATGTTTGTTGACTGGTGATTTGGTTGCTACCATAGTGATAGAACTACCTAGAATTATGATGCTATGTCATCTCAAGTATTCCATCTCTTTGACTGCTACTCAGTAGGATTTGTGCGATACCTACCAAGGCACGTAAACACGCTCTATCTAAACAGGATATGTCTGAAGGATAAAATTATGTCTTATCTTTATTTGTCTTTGTTTATGCCTAATAGCAAAGAAATACAACTTTGCTGTTTAAGCATTGATTTATCAGTGACTAAAATATCAGATGAAAACCAGGTAATTGTTGGTTAAGACAGATTATTATCTGACAAGGAAGTTACTTGAATCACAATCATTAGTTTCGAGATGAGGGGTAAAACCATTCAAGATTGGAGATTGGTCCCACAAAAGAGAGAGGTTAGAGTTGTCAGGACTGAGCAATGCTAGAGCTCTTTCCAACAAACGCACAAAACAGGACTATGAACAGCTGTATTAGTGAATGGGAAAGATAAATGCCTCAGAGATGCTGAGCAGGAACAGGGCATTACGTGTTTGTCGTTGTTTTTGATTGAATGGCTCTGTTGAATGGTTCGCTTGTTGGGGGAAAACGGGAAACATACAGTCAGTAAGTACTAGCTATTGAGAAAATAAAACGATAACAAAATAATGCAATAGATTTATGTTCATATTATCTGACTGTAAAGGTTCAAAGTTCAAAGTGCTATATGATGTGGCAGTGGACGGTGAGTTAGAACCAGCTCGACTGTACAGTATGGGTGTGGCGTTTTACCAGTGCTGTGTGCCGCTGACTACTAGTTACCTGTTGGGATGCGAGGAGGGCAACATGAACTGGAAATCTACAGCACACGTTCCATCCTGCAACTGGTGATGCTGGAGACTGTTCAATTCATACGCAATGTAGCCTCGACGCACATACACCTAAAGAGCAAACAGATTCAGTCATTACAGTTTTATGAAAGAAGATTCATTCAAGTTGGACAACGCAATTCAACGTGCTAACCTCCAATGCAGCCATGCACACAACCCGGTTTGAGTGGTAAAAGAAGTTTGGTAAGACATCAAAGATGGATGTTTCAGAGAGGATGAGTTTCTGCAATGACACAAACAAATTGTCAAAACGGTTTCTGGAGCTATATAAAACAGCACTCGAAATCAGAACCAAAAGACATGACTGACCTTCAGGTTTTCTGGACAGAACTGGTGTCCATACATGTCGATAGCTGACAGAAAAATAGACTCCACCTGGTTATGTCTAAGCTCATAGGACGGTAGGTGGGAGGCTATCAAAACCTGTCAAAGCAAAAATGAAAATCAACAGCATTTTACTTGCCTATCTTTTCATTTCATAGTTCCTTTTTCGCCTTTAGCCAAATTCCCATAATTTCTCTCTGCACTACTGTATACTGTACTGTCTCTGTGTTCACCTGTCTGGCACGCAGCGCTACTTTGGAGTTCTCCGTCTTGTTGAGCTGTGTGAGCTCATCCAGGATGACCATCAGCTCATCTGCAAGAGTAGGATCTCGCCCACACAGCTGGTCCTACACAAGGACAAACAGGAGCCAAGTTCCTTACTCACTATTACTTTGCAGAGACTGGAGTTTAAAATCGTATAATAGTCAGGACATATTATTTTTGAGCATGAGACTGTTGATAAAGAAAGCCTTATCCTTATGACAGATTTCCATAGAGACCTGAGCACTAATAACACAATGCTGACAGCTAACACAAGGCTGTAACTCCAACACGACCAGGACACTGATCATAATAATAAAAAGCATTATTCAGGAGGACAGATGCCTTACTATGAGCATAGTGACCAATATGTTCTTCTTGGAGACCTGGGCGTGAGAGAATATGGACTCCAGCACTGGCGTCATGTCAGGTTTGTGCTTTTCTCTCAGGTTGATGACACACTTATCATAATGCGCTGTTGGTAAAGAAAAGAAAGGAAGTCGTAACCTGAAAACAATACTCCCACGCAACCCCTCCCCCACTTCAACTAAAAACAAATTATAACATTTACCATGTTGAAACTGCATCTCCACCTGCAGATAGCGCCTCAGCAAATCCAGAACCACACACTTCATATAACCTCGGATTCCACTGCGGTACCTGCGTTCATTAACCATAAGCATAGTTACGGATTAAATGTAACCTTACATTCCTATTATCTGACAGTCTGACAGGCATGTCATGGAGCTGGTTCAGACCTCTGCACCAGCTGAACGATGCTCTGCGTGTTCATGAAGAACACCTCCCTGTCCGCCTTCCTCTGGAGAGTTGCAGCATGGCTGTCCAGAACATTGGCAATCTTAAGTGGAGAGAAAAAATAGCTCTGTCAGCCACAGTCTAGGCAGATTTTACTACAGGGTCGGTACGGGTAGTAATTCATTTGAAATAAAAAGTAATCGTTTCACACAAATTCACTTGAGTAGTTTGTAGTGACTGTGCTATTCTCGCTCACCCTCTGGCTGGGGAACTGACAGAGGACGGAGGTGATGTTACTGGCATACTGAGCCATGATTTTACGGATGGCTTTCTCCACCATCGGGGGTATGCGGCTGGCCACGCTGGTCATGATCTCCTGGAGCTCCAGCAGAGGCAGAGAGGGGTCCCTCAGAGTCCTCATCAAGGCGCCCACCCACTCTTTAACCTGCCGGGAGGAAGACGCAGAGAAAGAATACACCGACTGAATTGCATCCAGCCAAGCCAACTAAAACGCGAGTCATTACCCTTCTAATGTCAGCGTATGATAATGTCAGATTTTTCTGTTCCAGGACGGACAGTGTTGCACGACCTTTACCTTGTTGCTGAAGTAGGGCTCCGTGAGGCAGTATCCATCCATGACCTTCACCAGGTTCTCCAGGACCTGGTGGAACACCTGATGGAGTTTCTCCCCCCCCATGGGCAGTGGCTCCTGGGCAGGCAGATGTGCCGTGTTCAGCTCCACCTGAAGGAAACACAACGGGAAAGAGGTTCAGTCAAAAAGCGAAAAAGGCCGCATGATCATAGCAATGCCATGTCATATGTGCAGCCTAAGGATTCATTGTATGTTCAAGTCTCATTTAAACTTGCCGGATGGATGCTGCTGGGATCGTCCAGGTTCATATGGGCCACCACACAGCCGGACTCAAGAACCGTTCCGGGCCTCTTGACAAACTTCATACAGCCAGACTCTAACACGGTCAGCGTCATCACCATCTTCATCACCTAGAACCACAAAAGAAACCCGTTTCATTTGAAAAGAACAGATCACCGAACATTCATTTTAGACTCTTTAAAAGGTTACTGTAGGTTTGCAAAGACCCTAACCTCTATTTCTGCGTATGCTTGTCCTGCACAGATGTGACCTCCGTCCTCCACCAGGTACTGTAGGAGTTTCCCTGCAGAGGGAGACCTTAACACAGTGGGATCCTTTTCCTTGTCAAACACACAGGTTTTGTTGCCAACCGTTATCCGGTAGCTGCAAAATAAAATTAAAAAAAACATAAATCCCATGGGGAGAAAAGTATGACATCTCTATTATATCCATGTACCTCCATCGTTTCATATATCACACGAGGCGAGAGGTTTCACCTGTCTACTTCCTCTTTCATGTAGGTAATGTAACTGCTGTCGTTGTACGACAGCAGGAGGCCACCGTCGCTCAGCCTGTGCACATCTATCTCCATGTGGGACCCGTTCATGATGATGACGTAGGTGGTGGGGGACTGGCGGGCCACCTGTAACAACATCACATGGGAAAGTAGCACCCGCTTATCTCTCCCGCATGCCATTTATTAACCCATGTCTCAAACGTGTGCCTTCTCCAGGCCCCATTTTCGTAACCCGTTTGGGAAGAGGTGCCTTTCGCAGCGGTCATAAAAAGTAACAGTTTAAAAAGGGAATGAGTTACGAGGGGGACAATGCTTTGGTACCTTGAGGCAGAATTTGATGCCCTCGTATATCAGGTCCACGTCTACGGTGTTGACCAGACTGGCTGCAGGCAGCACCTGACCCCTAGGAGAGTGCAGAGGGTGTGTTTGCAAACATACCCACAGTGGGGTAATAGGCTTCATCCGTAACATGATAGGAGGTGACAGGAGGAAGAGAGACGCACTACTACAGACCTTTCAAGTGAGTGCAGGAAGTCAGACATGCTTTTCCGGAAGTTGGCATCGGCCACATGTAAAGCTCCACAGACAACACCCAGCAGGGTGTCAGGTCTCTCTGCCTACAAACATTAAGACATAAAGACAAGTAAATATAACCTGTCAACACACAAATCCATAAGCATAAGGACCTGGTAACCGTCAACAAATTACAACTTCTCCAAGTCATCTTTAAACATGGCTATGCAAAGACCAACCCAAGCCCAATGCTATATATCCTTTACCTGGACTTTCTCCGCTATGAGATGATCCAGCCAGCTGGTGTCGATGTCGTTGTTCCTGAAGCTCTCCGTCTCCAGCAGCTTGATGAGGTACTCAACGGTGGTCCTGAAGTCTCCTCTGATGCAAAGCTCCTTCATGGCCACCACCATGTTCCTGCGTCATACCAAATCCAAGTCAGACCACGGACAAGAGACAGACTACATTAAATGTGTGTGTGGGGGTTCCGTCAGCGCCGCAGGGAGACTCACGAGATGGCCTCCTCTCGGTTCTCCCCCCAGGAGAAGCAATGTCCAAACTGGGAGTCTGCAAACTCGTGCAGGCCCCCCGCAGCCCCGACGCTGAAGTAGCCCCATACGTTCTTACTGCTACGGAAGTTCAGCTCCTGCACAGTACCTGAGCTGGGCTTAAAACCCTTTACAAAAATAAATCAACAAAACCATTTAGTAATGAAACAAGATATATTATCATTTGAGTTTTCCATGAAATCAACAGGTATCTACACAACGTTACCTCGTCTGGGTTCTCGCTGGTGATGCGGGCTGCTATGACGTGACCCCTGGGAGAAGGGAGACACTCTGGGGCCTCAAAGTTAATGGTGGAGTCCCCCCACGGAGCCTCTCCATACAGCAGGCGGATGTCTTTGATTCTGTGGAGGGGGATCCCCATTGCAATCTGGACAGGATCGACAAGCGAGTTATACATTGCATTCGTATTTTCAGTATCAGCTTCTGAAATGAATCTGCAATGTGAACTCAACTAAAAGGTTAAAAATAGCAACATTTCCAAATTAACCCTTTCATTTCAGTGCTGGCCTAAGGCTGCCGGGAATACCTGAAGCTGGGCAGCAGGTAGGTTGACATCTCCAATCATCTCAGTACAGGGGTGTTCCACTTGCAGACGGGGGTTGAGTTCCAGAAAGTGGAAGCTTCCATCCTCAGAGAAGAGGTATTCCACAGTCCCAGCACTAACATAGCCCACCATCTTAGCCATCCTCACTGCATACTATAGTTAAAAGAATATATTCTTATAGAAATGTTTCAGTAAAATTTACAAAGTATCTAAAGAGACACTCACTTTCTCCATTTGCTCAAATGTTGAGGAAGATGCAATGGTGGCAGGAGCTTCTTCTATGATCTTTTGATGTCTTCTCTGGATGGAGCAGTCCCGTCCAAACAGCGAAATGGCATTGCCATACTTGTCTGCTAGGATCTGGACCTCCAGGTGGCGGGCATGCTGGGCAAGCTGCATGACGAAAATGGGCGAACCAGGCACTTCAGCCTGAACCTAAGGGGCAAGGACAACGACCGTGTATGGTTAGAACTACAACTTCCAGAATTCAGCCCGTGGAGAGAACCACAGAGCTGAAGCACATTATTTAGATGTCTGGATTGTTATATATGGAAGGCCGAACCTGTCTAAAGAAACTGGCAAAATCTTCACTTTTGTCCACCTTCCGGATACCCTTCCCACCTCCTCCTTCAGAAGCTTTGATCACAACTGGATAGCCAATCCTCTCGGCTCCCTTAAAGATAAAAAAGGGGGCATTGCGTTTGATCATACACAATTAAGAAGTACAATCATACTCAATCAAAGAGATTTACGTTCACTGAACTAAATCATTTGTCAAACAGAAAGCAAAAGGAATGACTCATTGGCTGTTGTAAGGGTAACCCTGCTGATATTCTCACCGCCAGTCCGTCATCTACGTCACACACACAGCCTTGGATGTAGATGTCGGGAGGCACACTGATCACATGGCCAAGCCTCTGGTCTTCATCTGCCCAGTCTACACGTAGACCTGAACCACAGAGGGGAAAAAAGCAAGGTCAGATTCATGAGAGTGACTTAGTCACAATAGACCCACTGACATCTTAACTTGGAGATAAAACCGGCTGCAGGCATCCAATCTGAACACTTATTTTATGTAGATTCATTTTAAATAGGAAAATGATTGTATGCAGTCCCAGGAATTGCTCCTGCTATTAATGCTTAAGGCCCAAACTGAATTGGAAAGGATTGCTTTTATGTTCCTGGCCCCCTTAATGTGGAATATACTACAGCACAATCTTAAGACTGCAAGATCAAGTCTCTTTGGGAAAATTCAAGGAATTTACAAAACGACTGGAAGAAATATCAATTGCCAAAATGTGGTAGTCTGAATTTCTGTTATCTGTCTGAATTTCATGTTTCTGTTCTGCTGATGCCCTCTTAGCGAAGTCTCCCTTGAAAACAAATATTTTTCATCTTAATGTGACTACCTGGCTAAATAAAAGGTTGAATTAAAATAAACAGAAACTGTATCCATGTTATTTATGTCTGTATAGCCACACCCTCTCTATATATTTGTGTAATAATCACCTGATCCGCTCCAGGGCAAGGTGGGAATATCTGCACTCTGTGCCACAATGGAGGAGGCCACCTTATCTCCCAGAGCCCACATTGCCTTACTGGACGGTCCTGGGAAACAAACAACAGTCAGCAATTTTACTGACGCTTTCTTATTGTGACTTAAGGAAAGCCTGAAAAACATGACAGTATGTCAAGACGAGTTCTTTATGGAGCCTACCTAAGAAGGTTATTCCTGCCTTATCCAACAATTCAGGCAGTTTGGGATTTTCAGAGGCATGTCCCCATCCTGCCCAGACAGCCTGTGACAGCAATAATAAATGAACCGTCAATTTGACAGCATAGGTTCCACTCAAAGGGCAAAGACATAAGCCAAGTAAGCAACGAGTACCTGGACTGGAACCCTCTTGGCAATGTCCACAATCAGATCAACATTGGCATAGTTATTGTTGTTGGACCCACCAGGTACAGGCACATAATGGTCAGCCATTTTGATATACTCTACAGAATGTAAACAATCACATAGGACATTCATTCAAATATTATAAAAGGCTTTTGTTAAAATGTCATTTTAATTCACAGTATGTATTATGGTTTACTGACCTGCGTTGGCTTTCAAGTCCTCAGGGGTAACCATCACCACAAAGCGGATGGTCCTTTCATTCCGGAACATTTCATAGGACCATCGGCGGATGGAGCGCATACATTTGACCGCTGCTATCCCATTGTTAGCGATCAGCACCTAGATTGGGCCAGTGATCAAAGAGCAGAGCAAGCCTAGTTAGAGACAGCAGAGCACTAAAGGTGAATGTAGGCATTGTGAAAATGAGCAAAGAAGGACAAGTTACCTTATCTATGACACAGTTTCCTCCAAACCGAGTGACAAACTCGGCTGGTGATGCCACGGTGAAATCTCTCTGGAGATCCATTTTTCTGTGGTCACGACCTTTCTTCACCAGGTGTGGGCCAGACATGCTAGGCCTGTAGAAAACCCCAAAACTGTTATGGTAGGTCCCCTACCTAGCACAGGTAAAGATGGGCATCGACCGAAGAAAACATAAGTAGAGAGACTATAGACTACAGTGGCTCATCATTGCATTCAATGCAAGTGAACAACCCTAATTGGAAATCAATAAACTATAGCAACAGCCAGCCAAAGTTCACTCTCTATAAAGGGTAAAGTCGATGTGATCATAGGGCATAAGCTCATGTCTTGCCTCATTTCTTTGTGATGTCTTTCTTAGTTAAATGGAAGATCATAATCTCATTTTAATTGCTTAAAATGCATAATTTCTTTGGAAATTAAACAGAAGAAGTTGAGATTTTTATGATTATACTTGGGGTGTAAGAAAATATTGATTCATTTGAGTATCGGGATATTATGTTTAGCAGTACTGTAAAACACAGAATACATTTTATTTAAAACTTTTTTTTTTTTTTAATCGGCAAATGTTATTTCTTTGCTTAGATTGCACAAAAGCTGTGCCACGATGTTGGATGTTACAGGTACTTTAATACATATTTACGGTGATCCCACTGTTCTGCTGGCACGCATGTAAAGCAAGTGAACTTTTTCTTACTACAAGTTTTTCAAAGATTAGATTACTAAAAAGATCGCAATATATCGCCTTGCACACAGTATCGCAATGTATCGAATCGCAGCACATGTATCGTGATGTATCGGATCGCCAGACTCTTGCCGATGCACAGCCCCAGATTATACTGTCTCATCAGTTTATGATTTTTTTGGTCTTCTTATCAAAAACCATGGCTATGATTTTAATATTATAAAGCCCCTATAATCAGTTTAACATCAACCAACTATATGCAGTTACTATTTTTAATCTACAGACTAGTCCTCTGTTTTCTTGTTCGTCCAATGCAGCGCTCAGTGACAATCATCAAAGGTTATCCAGTCATGAGTAATCACAGACTCATGCAGACTTTAACCTTTTTTCTAGAAGTGAGAAGTTCCAAGAAACACTAACTTTTGCCGATACTCTATTTCAGCTGGCCAATCTACAAGAAGCATAAACGGGAAACATTAAAGGAAACAGTAAAACTAGCCTGATATTTCAGAGAGAAAGCTCTTTTGACCTTATCAAACAAATTAAACCAGTTACTTTTGATCAAGTCTTAAAGCTTAGATTTCCTGATTAAAGGAATAAAAAACACCCATTGGAAAATGCAATGCAAGTCGATATTTGGTGTGTTTAAGGGAGTGAAATAACAGTCCTTAACTTCCTGTAGTTTACACATGCCCAAATCAGCTCTGCACAGTTACATAACTGTACATTGTTGCCAGGCATCCATCTAGATTTACTACACCTCCTCTTCCACAGCTCTTCTACTAAACTATAAAAAGCAGACCTTATTAATCGATTGTGCCTATAGCAAAACACTTTTGATATTTCCATGAAACTTACAGGCACGAAGGGACAATGAAACCTGAAGAAAACATTCAAAATAAATTACATTATCTTTCTCAACATGGGACTAACCTTTTGAGATACTGAAACCAGTTAAGGCTTTGGCTACCATTCTCCTCCATGATTATCATATAAACATCAGCAGTGCGAATAGCGGAGCTGAAGTTTCAAGTCAAAACAAAGCGACCTCCACCCGTCCCTTCCTACGAGACACTCCCACCCCTTTCTCCTACCACACGAAGAGCAAAACATCGCTACACAGAGACCCATAAGGAAGTGAAATGTAGCGCTTTGTTACTGTCAAAGAAGGAATTCAAGAAAACAAATACTAGCACACACAGAATATAGCCTAGTCTATTTATGAATACATTTTTTTGTTTGAAAAAGTTGTGGCAAGAAAATATTAACTAAGCTTGGTTTATTCTATTGTTTGTATTGACATGCTATGCAATGCCTACTTACTATTATAGACATTTTTCAGTCTATAAATAATAAAGATACTTTAAAAGCAATTTCAGTAAATTTAATCTTACCATTTTGCCCAAAATTCTTCCCCTCCATGATGTTTCCTGCATGTGCTGCTCACATACAAAACACTTACAAATGTGACCCCTTGTCCATTTAGACAGCCGGAGTCAAGCCAACTGAACTTGGTTCAGGCTGGTGACAATAACAGCTGGCAAACTATTAGACATCCATCACATAACAAGTAAACAAAAACCAAAAAAATGGCCGCTACAAAATATTTTGCTTGCACCTGCAGGCTACAACTAATAGCAATGTTTCTCAAAGATTTGCAAAAGTCTTTGACTGCCTAGCATGCAACAGGTCTACTGTTGTTACTCTGTGGTCTTAGACTTAGACAGTTTTCAAAGTCAAACTGTGAGAACACTTGTTCCATTAATAGCACAGGGATGTGTGGCATGCGACAATAACAGAGTTCAGCATGCTCTAGTCAGGCGTTAACAGAAGGGTTGTAGCGATAGGCTAGCGAATATTAAAGCAATACGACAATATACACTTTAGTTGCACGTCCCACACCTGACCACTCTAGTTTGTTGAGCAACTGCACACTCTGGTGATATTTAAAGGAAGTGCCTGTCTCTCCCAAATGTGCAAAACTCACATGGACTAGTTTCATGAAACTCAATATATGGGCAATATAAACCTCATCTTTCATTGCTTGGGGTAAAGCGTCTCAGTCTATAGTTCACAGTTATACAACAATGACAAGATCTCCTCCCATTAACATAATTTTCAGTGTACAATAAAACAATGATTAAAGGCTTTACCTCATGCCTGCCTTGAGTTTGAAGAAAGGTGGTTGTGATTGAGTTGGGTGAGCAGGTAAGGAGATGGGGTTGGTTTGCTCAGAGGCACCGGTGGGAGGTTTGGTAACCAAAGGCTCGTCATCAGAAGAGTTGTCCTCCGACGCTCCAAGGATAAACTTTAGGCGTTCTCTAGCCTCAGGTCCTGAACTAAATCTAGGCCTGGGTCTGGGCTCTCTATAGCCAACATGGGTGCTGGAGGATGGTGTTGGCTGCTTCATCGTCACTGAAGAGGAATCTTTGAGAGGTTGAGGGTCCATGGGCCTAGGCATGGTACATGCAGCTGACACACTGGGGGAATGAGCGCCACTCTCCTCAATAGTTGCTAAGGTAGCAGGAACTGTGGATGTGGCATGTTCTTCAGAAGCTGGAGTGCTTGCAGCGGTTTCTTCTGCAGAAATCCCGTCTGCTGCTCCAGAGCCAAGTGGAGAATCCTCGTCAGTTATTAGCATGGTTCCAACTTCAATAATAAGCCATACAAAAAGTAGGCTTAATCCTAAGAATAGAAGTGAGAGCATTCACGGTCATCCTCTTGACACTAAAAAGATTAAAGTAAACTTTTTAGCATTTTTGTTGTCCAGTTAAATTGCATTATTTGGAGAAAATATATATTTTAGGACTGCTCCAGTGGCAAAAATAAATATTTATTTAACTAAACATTTAATTAACTATACATAAGAAACCACACTCTTCTACAGTGGAACATTCCTGACAAAACCTTCACAGGCCATGCAAATGGAAAAGGTCAGAGAATGTAGGGTAATTTGATCCAAAAACTTGTTGTTTGGCTCTCAGCAACTTGCACCGCTAATGCTAAGTCACTCTTAATGCAGTGCCGGTCCGAACAGAATGTAAACTACAGAGTATCAGGCACAAACAGAAGTAAGCACAACACAAAAAAACTGGTTAGACACTTGGCAGATGTCAGACTTCAAAGTGTGATGCAGTAATTCCACCAAATATAGGTCATGCTATACCCTATCTACTGATCGGTAAATAAAATGCTTCTGGCAGCTGTCAATAGAGAGAGAAAAGCATTCTTCGGGAGCATAACTGTCTTTGAGTCATATAGGGGAAAGGTCAGCACAGGGGAATGACAGGAGGGGGAGGGGGAGGCAACCGACTCACAGCAACAGCTTGCAGTGAAGCATCAAAGGATAGGTATATAAAAATTTAACAAAACACATAAGGGGAATCAAACTTAACCTAGAGCCTACAGTGGAAATAGCATAGCTATCCGTAAAGAGCATTTCCAACAGAGAGGATTTGTCCACTAGGGTCATTTGACCTTCAAGCAGTAAGGTCAAGAAATGCATTGGTTCTTAATAAAAAAATAAATAAAAAAAAAACGCCTACATTAACTTTTGTAGTTGCTGGGCTACAAACGAACGGTGGCACTTCGTCAAATCAGTCAATTACTCAATTCAGGAAATGGTCAAGAGATCTGTAGAACCGCACAAGTTAGTTAGTGCATTATATTACATGTTTTACAATAATAATCCAGTCTGTAGAGTATTTAGGTAATACAGAACAGAAGTCAAAGACATATGCACCTCCATTATATTGGCAATAGCAGGTCTACAAACAACAGTACTAATAAAGGCTGACAAATTATAATTACATCTGCTAGTTTGCCAACATGTGCGCACTCTTAAAAGCTTACTACCACCAGTGACTTTCATGTTGACAGACTGGATAGCTAACTAAATAAACCAAATCGCAGCACAGTCGACGTCGGTTGCCATAGCTATAGATGAAGTCCGTACTTGTAATATTGTCATATATTAGCTCGCAAAGATAACTCACGTAATATAACAAACAAATTATATTATACAATTCGACTAATTTCCGAACTTGTTTGCAAATCATGTTAGCAACATGTTACTTCAGAATTCCACTACACTGTCACTAACACAAGTCCTGGAATTTAAGAAACTGCACATAAAAAGAAAGAAAATAAACCGCTGACTTAACCTGTAAACTAACGTGATAGCCCCAGCATCCGTCCTTGAGTAAAATATTAAGATGTTGCTATAACGGAATGTATTGAATAAAAAAGAGAAATACTAACATCCTTCCGTGGTAGCAGGGACAGTTGTAAACATGTGTAGATGGGGAGGGTTTGGAGAAGCTCCGTTAGACAGCGACACAGTCATAGAGGCGGAGTTAATAATAAACAACATCCTGTCTGGTTCTCGCGGCAACTACAGAAACGCGCCAAAATAGGAAAAACAAGTACAAGCAAACTTAACACTCAAGAAGCTGTCAAATGGTCTAAATGTTATCGTGGCTTACAAAAGTGCTGCAATAACATATTTAAAACCAAGGGGTATATATACTCTGGCAATAACTACCAGCAGACCTACGATTTAAGATGGTTCTGCAAAACAGTGGAAGGTACAAATCAGAACGTGGACAAGGTAGTGGTGATCCGGATAATCAGCAGTAAGTTCAACTTAACTTCCTTATTGGTCAGCAAGTATGGTATATATTTAGTGCAAAGTATTTGTAATCAATATTAAATGTCACTAGCTAATCATACCATTGTTTAATATCAGTTTTAGTTTACAAGAAGATTAGAGATAACAAGAGGGGGCAGACATTGTGTGAAACTAAGATGGGGTGAAGCCTAGCAAATGCCTGTGTGAATGGTAATCTTTGTATTGATTGTTTTCCAGGACACTTAAGATTGACAGATGGAGGAAGAGCAGGGGTAAAAAGTTCACAGTTGACAGTTTTTTGAATATATGGGAGATGGAAAGGTCATAATTGACAGACTCATCAATATATAAACAGTTACATAAGTCTTGGTAAACAATTTTAAGGAGAAGCAGGCACATGAGGGTTCAATATTGAACCAATTGCTGTTCGATCCAAGATAAGGAAATGGGGATTAATGGATTTTTCTCCCTTAGTTTATGATAAGCAAGGATGGGGCTAAGCTTGCTTGATACTAACTGTAATGGCCAACAACTTGATCTGACAAGATGTTAGGGCCATGTTTAATGTGTGTTTGTAACAATCAAGGACATTATTAAATGTGTTACAGCTTAAACATAATTGCAGAATGTAGCACTACTGCAAAACTCTATTGCATACATCGATGGTCTGTTCTGTACTACTAGCCTTAACCTTTCTCTATCACATGTTTTCAAAATGTGTTATTCAGAGATGATGCGTCTGCTACGTCAGCCCTCAAGCGGCTGGAGCGCAGCCAGTTCACCGACGAGATGGACATGCGCTTTGGCTTTGAACGGATGAAGGAGCCGGGAGAAAAGACTGGCTGGCTGATCAACATGCACCCTGTAAGTACCATGCAGAGCTGCTGGTCCGTAGTTTTAACCAGTAAACAATAGCAAGCTTATTTTGTCTGTAGAGATGTAGATGAAAGTAGCTAGTGACTTGGCAATAATTTCCCTACCTGTCATTCTTTTAGACAGAAATACTGGATGATGACAAAAGACTTATCAGTGCTGTGGACTATTACTTTATTCAAGAGGATGGCAGCAGGTTCAAGGTGAGGATCACTGAATCCTTTGTAAAGCAATGGGTTAGTCCTGGCTTGTGTAACTTCATAATTACCAAGTGTGGAGTATCATCATTCATGAAAATAAAAATGGCAAAAAAATTATTATCTTCACAATAAGTTATTACTTTTGTGTAAGTGAACACTTTGTAGCTCAATTAAGTACTTTCCAGTCATCATATGTTTGTGGTTTTCCCCTCTCTTTTTGTCCTATTTCGCTGTAGGCGGCTCTCCCATTCAAGCCATATTTTTATGTAGCTACCAAAAAGGTAAGTTGAAGTTTCTTATTCTAAAGTTTAAGGCTTCCTTTCTCGAGTCACCTGATTAACCTTGTGGTTGTTTCCTTCAGAACTGCGAGAGAGAGGTCATGTCTTTCATATCTAAGAAGTACCAAGGGAAGGTAACAAAGCTGGAGATGATTCCGAAAGAAGATCTCGACCTGGTGAGAGAATCATACTCTCAACAAATGGAATTAATCTGCCAAACGCCTACTGTTCAATATGTATTGATATAATCAATTTGGTTTTACGTTTCAGTAAGCATATCTATACAAATCAGTGATACATTATTTTGTCTTTGCAGCCTAACCACTTGGTTGGCTTGAAGAGAAACTACATCAAGCTTTCATTCAACACGGTGGACGACCTGACCAAGGTCAAACGGGAGATCACCCCAGCTGTACGCAAGAATCGAGAGAGGGAGCAATCAAATGACACCTACACTTCCATGTTATCAAGGTATGTTTTCCTACGGTCAGGATGGGTGTCATACATGGGTGTTTGTTATATTTTATTAATAAAACATATTCATTATTGTTTTTCAACTCCTCAGTGCATTGTCAGGGGGAACTTTAACGACGGTTGATGAGGATGGGATGTCTAAGAAAATCTCTGACCAGTTGGACAACATTGTGGATATGAGAGAGTATGATGTGCCTTACCATGTGCGCCTGTCCATTGACCTCAAGATTCATGTTGTAAGTTATTTTTACTGTACACCATATTTGTTCGTGGTCAGGGATATCATAACATGAAGATTAAATTATAGAATGATTGTGTGTTTCCCAGGCCCACTGGTACAATGTGAGATACAGAGGCAGTGCTTACCCACCTGAGATTGTACGGAGAGATGACCTTGTGGAACGACCGGTACGAATACATGATCTACGTTCTCCATTAGAATCATGGGGCATTGAATAATTATTTGCATTTCTGTTTTCTGTGTTACACGTAATACTTGTTAGGATTATTTATAACATTACCTAAGAGGTCCAGCTATTGGGCTTTGATCTGAATTGTTCTTGGTTTGTTGTATCGTAGGACCCTGTTGTTCTGGCTTTTGACATAGAGACGACCAAACTTCCTTTGAAATTCCCTGACGCAGAGACAGATCAAATTATGATGATCTCTTACATGATTGATGGGCAGGTATGTTTGCCTTTCCTAAATGTTCTGATGTCCCAATGACAATCACTAGTCTTGGGTATGTGAAATGCCATCAAGTATTTGTCTGTATTGTACTTTTCTTTGTAGGGCTACTTGATCAACAACAGGGAGATTATTTCTGAGGACATTGAGGATTTTGAGTTCACTCCCAAACCGGAGTACGAGGGCCCGTTCACCGTGTTCAATGAGCCTGACGAGGTAAGGGGAGTTATTCTAAAAAGAACAATGTAAGTGAGAATTCTATTGCAAAGTAACCATGTGTAGTAACTTACTTTCTCTGTGGTTGTAGGCAGGCCTCATACAGCGATGGTTTGAACATGTCCAGGAAACCAAGCCATCCATCTTTGTTACCTACAATGGAGACTTCTTTGATTGGTGTGTCAGTCAAATAATTTGCTCGGTTCAGACTTTTAATTGGGTATTAGGACATAAAAAACACTTAATCTCCTTCTGACTGTTTTCTGACCAACGTTTTGTCTTCTGTAGGCCTTTTGTGGAGACCAGGGCTGCCCACTATGGACTGAATATGTATAAAGAGATTGGCTTCCAGAAGGACAACCAGGGAGAATACAAGAGCAGCCAGTCCATCCACATGGACTGTTTCAGGTTTGTGAATAGTTTGTTTATAGGCCAAGTAACGTCAGTGCACATACGCGCGCACACACACACACACACACACACACACACACACACCTCTCTGGGCGATGCCAATACATGTGTGTCCTTCAATTGCTGTTTCCTAGATGGGTGAAGAGAGACAGCTACCTGCCTGTGGGCAGCCATAACCTGAAGGCAGCAGCGAAGGCCAAGTTAAGTTATGACCCTGTAGAACTGGACCCAGAAGAGATGTGCCGCATGGCCACAGAGGAGCCACAGGTACACTAAACTCTGGGAGTCATTTAAGCCTGTATCAAAAACAGTAGAGAAATAATATTAAATAATATTGATTATTTGTTGATTTCTGACTGATGCTTTTTTTGTCCAGACTCTTGCCACTTATTCTGTGTCCGATGCAGTGGCCACGTATTACCTGTACATGAAATATGTCCACCCCTTCATCTTTGCTCTCTGCACCATCATTCCCATGGAACCTGATGAGGTCAGTGATATGAATGCCATTCATCATTTTACATTTACTGTCATTTAGCGGACGCGTTCGTCATGTGCACAGCTTTCTAAATGATAATACCTTCTCAATGGTTTACCCACCTACTCTTTGTTCGTTTCCTCTTTCAGGTTCTACGTAAGGGCTCTGGCACACTGTGTGAGGCGCTGCTCATGGTGCAAGCCTTCCATGCCAACATCGTTTTCCCCAACAAACAAGAGCAGGTCTTCAACAAGCTGACCGACGACGGGCATGTCATGGACTCTGAGACCTACGTCGGGGGGCACGTGGAAGCGCTGGAGTCGGGGGTGTTCCGTAGCGATATCCCCTGCCGCTTTAAAATGGTACAGTCCACCCCACATACACGTGGTGTTAAAGGGCGCTGTCAGTGTGGTGTTCAGAATAACTATTTTGCTTTCCTAACTTTGCGTTCTGGTCTGTTGACAGAACCCAGCTGCCTTTGACTTCCTGCTGCAGAGGGTTGAGAGAACGATGCGCCATGCTATCGAGGAGGAGGAGGCGGTTCCTCTGGATCAGGTTACCAACTTCAATGAGGTCAGTCAAAGAGAACGTGGGCCGTTCTGAAATTATGTAGATATGCTTATGTACATGTCTACTGCAATCATATCTGCATCATAATCAGCATGTTCACCACTATTTATAAAAAAAAATTCTAGGGGGTTTTATTGATTAATCCCCACGTGTCACACGCACAGGTGTGTGACGATATAAAAAAGAAGCTGATCTCACTCAAGGAGGTTCCAAACAGGATAGAATGTCCTCTCATTTACCATCTCGACGTTGGGGCCATGTACCCTAATATCATTCTCACCAACCGTCTGCAGGTAAAGTTACAAGTGCCCTTATTTCCTCTGCGAACGTCGACCAGCTCAGAGACAAACTGTCATAGTTTGCCCTCTCCCTCCACAGCCTTCAGCCATGGTGGACGAGGCCACTTGTGCTGCCTGTGATTTCAACAAGCCGGGGGCCAACTGTCAGAGGAAGATGTCTTGGCAGTGGAGAGGGGAGATAAGTAAGTTCGATATTTGTTTTCATTTAGCAAAACGTAGCCTGTTGCATAAATTAATTAGGCAAGGAAAGTCTTTAAGTCCTTTAATTGGCCATGATAAATTGCAAGGACCTTGTTTTGTAATCCCAGGAGATGTACAGTAACGGTAGTTCTATATTATATTTCTAAGTCCCTGTCCCTTTTTATGTGCAGTGCCGGCTAGTCGCAGCGAGTTCCATCGTATCCAGCAGCAGCTGGAGTCTGAGAAGTTCCCCCCTTTCTTCCCCAATGGCAGGCCTCGGGCCTTCCACGAGCTCAACCGAGAGGACCAGGCTCGCCACGAGAAGAAACGCCTTGGAGGTGACCTTCTAATCCATTCTGTTTCCTTCTGAAAGAGAGCAGCAAGCTACCAATCCTTTGCTTTACCTCTCTGATTATGTTAGCAGCACTGGTGCGAGCTTTGCAAAATCCAACTCTTGGCTAAATATTTGTATTGCTGTGATATTTATGACGGCTGTGTTTCCTGTCATTCTAGACTACTGTAGGAGGGCTTATAAGAAGGTGCATCACACCAGGCTGGAGGAGAGGGTCACCACTATCTGCCAGAGGGAGAACTCCTTCTACGTGGACACTGTGCGAGCTTTCAGAGACCGACGCTATGAGTTTAAAGGGCTCCATAAGGTATCAGACTCACCTCACATTGCTCAAACCCACACGAGCGTCACTTCTTAAAACAACAAAGTGTCTTTCGCTGTCAAGTCCCGAACTCGTTGTCCTCTGATCCCCTGTGTACTTTCAGGTGTGGAAGAAAAAACTGTCCTCGGCGCAGGAGAGTGGCGACGCCGCGGAGATGAAGCGCTGTAAGAACATGGAGATCCTCTACGATTCCCTCCAGCTGGCCCACAAGTGTATCCTCAACTCTTTCTATGGTTACGTCATGAGGAAAGGGTATGTACTGACGCAGCATGATAAATCTGAAGTATCCAGGGTCTTCACTGTAGAGAGAGTAAGATGTGTTGTGTGTTTATTATTGTGGTTGTTGTGTTTCTCCACTAGGGCGCGCTGGTACTCCATGGAGATGGCTGGTATTGTGTGTTTCACTGGAGCTAACATCATCACCCAGGCCAGAGAGCTTATTGAACAAATAGGGTAAATCAAATGTCTGCTCTTGTACGCAATCGAAGAAAGCCTTTGTCTATTTTGTTAAACTATTACCTTGGTCCAGTATTTGTTTCTAATATGTGTCATCCTAAGCAGATATTACACAAATATTACATCTTACACATCTAATGTTATAAATAGATTAGCACTATTTCAAGTACTAATCAAGACTGCTACTCTCTCTGGCCGTGGTTTAGGAGGCCCCTGGAGTTGGACACTGACGGTATCTGGTGTGTCCTACCCAACACCTTCCCGGAGAACTTTGTGGTGAAGACCAGCAATGAGAAGAAGCCCAAGGTGACCATCTCGTACCCGGGAGCCATGCTCAACATCCTGGTGAAGGAGGGCTTTACCAACGACCAGTACCAGGAGCTGGTGGACCCCGCCTCCCTGACCTACGAGACCCGGTCTGAGAACAGCATCTTCTTTGAGGTGGACGGCCCATACCTGGCCATGATCCTGCCTGCCTCCAAGGAGGAAGGGAAGAAACTCAAGAAAAGGTAGGAAGACGCAAATAGTTTATGGTTTTTAAAGTGCGCTATTATGCAAATTATAAGCCGTGGCAGATAGTGGAGACAACTGAAGCAAACATAGCTAACCCTCTGTACTTTGCTGGCCTAGTTGCCTTTTCACACTAGCTTTAAAAAACGGTTGTTTGTGAACATCGGCCCTATAGTCTATGCTAAACCCTGATTAGTATGGCACAGGCTCTCCGTGGTTTTTCTTTGACGTGGTGCTCCGTGGTCCCCTGTGCACAGGTATGCCGTGTTCAATGAGGACGGTTCCCTGGCTGAGCTGAAGGGCTTTGAGGTGAAGAGAAGAGGGGAGCTGCAGCTCATCAAGATATTCCAGTCCTCTGTGTTTGAGGCCTTCCTCAAAGGCACGTCTCTGGAGGAAGTCTACGACTCTGTGGCCAAGGTGGCAGACTACTGGCTGGATGTACTCTACAGCAAGGTACAAATTGATCTAACAATAGTGACTATTTTGTATTCGTATGACTAATATTGTAATTACAAATAGTTTATCTCATCGATAAATTTAGTTATTTAGTAGTCTGTCTACTAGACAATGACACATACTCTGATCATTTGAATGTCCTAAAATCGTTGTCCTTCGTGTACGTCCAGGCTGCTAACATGCCAGACGCGGAGCTGTTTGAGCTGATCTCCGAGAACCGCAACATGTCCAGGAAGCTGGAGGACTACGGCGCTCAGAAGTCCACCTCCATCAGCACAGCCAAGAGGCTGGCTGAGTTTCTGGGCGACCAGATGGTGAAGGACGCCGGGCTGAGCTGTCGCTACGTCATCTCCCGTAAGCCGGAGGGCTCTCCCGTCACCGAGAGGTAAAGACGTTTGTGAAACGTTCAAGTTTTCTTGGCCTCGTTTCAGTTTTGAATGTTTTGCTTATGTTGTTGTGCTTCTTCTGTACAGGGCAATTCCTCTTGCTATCTTCCAGGCTGAGCCAAGTGTAAAGAAGCATTTCCTGCGAAAGTGGCTGAAGATGCCCAGTCTCCATGACCTGGACATTCGAACTGTAAGACTGGCAATGTAATAGCGCAACAATAAAAAAGCATATAAAAACAATATAACAATATTAAAACACTCCTGTGACATACCCTTCTTTTTTAACTTTTGAGGTCTGTTATAGGGACAAGCCATGGTTTATTTTTCTCATTAGGTCGAATGATTGCACAATCTTTGGTCACATTGTTGGTAAGAATGTGGTCATTGTCTTTCAGATCCTTGACTGGAGCTATTACATCGAGCGGTTGGGCAGTGCTATTCAAAAGATTATCACTATTCCAGCCGCCTTGCAACAGGTAATCAATAATATCATCATCACGCTGACCTCAGCAGTTGTTTCTTGCCGATGACCAAATGTTGAGCCCCTGTCTAATCCTTTGCTAAGTTAATGAACTATAATTTATTGATCAAGCAGTACAATGGCAAATGACACAGGATGACCTGTTGGTCAGAGTGTCAGAACTGAAAGGCTGCTGTTTTAAATTCTGGTGTGAACAGGTCCCAGGCCTTACAAAGTGTGGCTGAGCAATACACTTTCCTCTCACCTGTACATATATGAGTGTACATAATCGTTTAAAATGGTATATAATGATGGATAAAAAAAAAGTTACAAACTTGGTCTTAGATGAAATGCATGTGTTCATTGTTAATCTTCAGGTGAAAAACCCAGTACCAAGAGTGAGGCACCCAGACTGGCTGCACAAAAAACTGCTGGAAAAGAATGACATCTACAAGCAGAAGAAGATCAGTGAGCTCTTCACCAGTGAGGGCAAAAGACAGGTAACGTTCTGAAAATACAGTATTACTCCCTCAGTCCCCTTCACCCCAGGCTCTCCTCATTAGTTCAGTGCTGTGTGTCTTTCAGGTGGCTCACAAGCCTCTGGAGGCAGGTCAGGCAGCAGACATTGAGGACTTTGGTGTGCCAGCCAAGCCTCTCCAGCCTGCCATATTGATCAGCACCAAGCGTAAGCGGGCGTCTCAGGGTGAGGCCAGCCAGGTGGAGTCTCAGGACATGGAGCTCACCCAGTCCTGGAGGGAGATCCTGGGACCACCACCGCCCACTGGGAACACACAGGTACCGGGTGGCTTCACATGTCAGGTTGTCCGGGTTGTTACATAGTAATTTTCTGTACTGATAACTGTGTGTGTGTGTGTGTGTGTGTGTGTGTGTGTGTGTGTGTGTGTGTGTGTGTGTGTGTGTGTGTGTGTGTGTGT